>JAPYZT010001603.1:0-48356 GCA_030522965.1 Tryphoninae sp. A BG-2022a
AAAATTGAAATCAATTTTGAATTCGTTTGGAAAATGTATTTCAAACGTGGGAAAATAAGAAGATAAATTTTATTCTAGCGTTATAAATATCGAAGATGTCACAGTCGTGACTTGATAAATTATTAATTTATACGAACTAAAACAAATTTAAAAAAAAAAAAAAAATCTAGAAAAAAAAGTAATTTTTCAATTATTTAATTCGCCTTACGATAAAAACAATCATTCTTTATATTAAAATAATTGAAATTCCTTTGTCCTAGATAATTACAAATCTCCTTTTTACTATTTTTAATCCCAATCAACATTTTTAGTTACGAATTTATCAAAATTTTATCAAAATTGAAATCAATTTTGAATTCGTTTTAAAAATGTATTTTAAACGTGGAAAAATAAGAAGATAAATTTTATTCTAGCGTTATAAATATCGACGCAAAGCTTTGGAAATGGGAGAGGGCTCGACGTTGCTCGAAATATTAATAGAAGGTTTATTTTCATTGCGATAGTTGAAGAGAGTGACAAGGGGATACGATCTGTCATACCCAGATGCTTAATTATTTTCAGCAATGCTTTTAATTAATCGGAGGGTAAATTGTCGTCGTGGATAACGTTTCATTGTTTCTCGAAATATTTTCGACGTTACGAAACGAAATATGGTAAATACGTTATTCACCCTTGGACGTAAGTATCGGATTATTTTAGTAAATTGTTTCGTGGGAATAATGACAGAAACGATAACAATGTGTCTCGTTACGTGGGAGGGGGTGAAATTGAAGTAGGGACAAGGGGGCGGAGTGGGGGGAGTGGCACACGTTGTTGAGAACGGCGCATGCGCCAACATCAGGCACACGACACAAGCCGGTGCTCTTAAAACAGCTGCCGGAAGTACATCTGCCTCGAGAGAGCCCATACTGACCGTCTGGAAAAAGTAGGCCCAGGATTTCATAAAGAATAATATTTTTAACGCGATATTAAAGAAAAAAAAAAGTTCAGTCTTGAGGATTCGTTGCTCGTACGTTAAAAAAAGAAAATCGAACATAATCTGGAAAAGTGGGTTAAAGATTTGGAAGAATTTTGGGTTGGATATTTCGTAGAGAGTTGAATTTTTATGAAAAATTTATCGAGGGTTAGGGAGAATGATTCGACGTTTTGGAGACGCGAGGCTTGCGGAGATGGATGAGTAAGATATATAGATTTTTTTCGGAACTGCAGCTGTCCGGAAGAAGCGTGCTGCCGATCGTAGATAATCGAGGAAAAACCACGAGTGGAGGTGGGGAAGGGGGACAGCGCACGCGCCTCGTCGAACACCTTTCCCGCTTTCGACAGGATTTGAAAAACCCTCCGTGAGATTTTCTCGTTGACAGAGGGACTTTGATACGCTGCATTTACGTTCCTTGCCAATTTTCTGTAACGACTGGAGAAGGTTTCATTGAATTTCGTTCATTATTTCCCGAGAAAAACGCGATTAAAAATTCGAGGTGGAGATCTCTAATGGCGTCGTTAATCCAGAATACTCTAGTCAATAGACGCTCTATCTTTGCGAATATTTTTCAACGTTTTTTAACATATTATAATGCAAAATACAATTTCAATCAAAAGCTAGGAAGCTAATTACCAAATTCGTAATAAAATAATGAACGATAAATAAAAAAAAATTCTATTCAACAATAAATTTGCAAAAATATCTAAAACGCTAAATAAATCCAAAAAATTCGATCATTACATTATTTATTCCCGAGGCTCTCCGAAAATTCCTGCTCGTCGTTTCGTAGATCGCCAACCCTTTCGAATTCCCACCCGCACAGCTGACGTCGAGAAGATGCTCGCACCATCTGACGGTTGACCGGACAGCTGGTTCCGACCCATGCCCTTGCCCCTCGTTTTTTTCAGACCCTTCTTACAGTCCCGACTGGTCCCAAACCGGCGCCAAAAAACCAAAAAGATTCGGAATAAAAAACGTAGGAGCTCTCTGTCCCACGCGGACGACGACCCTCGAGGACCAAGGGTTTCTTTTGCATCCGCGCCGCATGCGAGATAAAACACGAATCAACGTAAAAAAAAAATTATCCGTTTCGTTAAATATCTCTCGACATCGATCGAACAGTTTCCTCGTCGAAAGTTCTTTCCCCTCCAACATTCCCTCCCAATCTCCCAATGGCGTCTTAAACCTCCCCTAACTTGATCCAATTTTCGAGGTTAGGTTCGTTCTTTCGTCATCTTTGACCAATTTTTGGCACGACCTCGGCCTCGCATAGCAACAGAAAAATTCGTTGCCGGATGCGGCAGCTCTCGCGAGACGTCGAAGACAACACACAAAAGTGTGTATAGGTTTGAGACGGGGTCGGAGAGCAGATGCATGGCATGTGCTACGAAGAGAGCTACGGCTCTCCGACACAGCAGATGCCCCATTGGCGTAGGCTACGCATTCGGCACATCGCCATACGGCGATAAAGAATCGTTTCTCTCAATACCCTCTCTCTACCTCTCGCTTGTAACAGGGAAAATAATACAGTCGCGTGCCAAGAAACGAAACGAGGCAGCTGGCAATTTTCCGCGCCATTTAATTAACGCTCGAACCGTCCATTTTCTTCGAAATTCATATTTTCCCGCGCTTTTTATCTCATCGCTCGCACACAAACAATACACAACAATTTTACAATACATTTTCTCTTCATTTTTCAAAATTAATTTAAATGGTCGTTTATTAATAATTGTCATAATTATCTACAATGATTTGATCGTAATAAAAGTAACAATAGGGCTGGTATAAGTTAAGGACGTGTGTTATATATATATGTATTGATATATATATATATATATATTTTACATATTTACAAAGAGCCAAGTTCGATGCGAAAGGAGCCAGAGTCTTTTTTATGGGTGTGTGAGTCTCGAAACTAATTTAAAAAACATTTGTTCCTTTCAGGCTCGTTGAAGAAGAAAACTCGCTATTTCATTCTTACAAGGATATCTAATGCTCGTCACTGGAAAACATTATTCAATTATAAACCGAAATTTTGCGATGATTAGGGACAATTTTTTCTTGTTCATTGTTTTCGTTTTTTGGTGGTCAGTTCGAAGATGGAACTTGCCACTATAAAACAAAGTATTCGTCTACAAGGTACGACCTCTGATATTTTCGTTTAACGAATTTACCTATGTCGTGTATACCAACGTGAGAAACTTTTAACACTGCGAATTCTCGTACTATCTACGTCGAAAAGAAAGAAAACTTTTTCGAGTCGATCGAGCGACGTTCGATCGAGTAATCAAGATCCTTCGAACGTCGCTCGATGCTCGATCAGTTTTCTTCTTTCTTCGTTTACAAAATTTCACTAATTGTCCATGTTTATTCGAATATTCATCCTACACCGGAAGTTCAAATCCCTCGAGTCGACATTAAATAACGTAATACTAAGAATTGTTGTTGTTTGTTTTCGACCTAAGCGTATATAAACGTGCTGCACACAGAGAAACTCAATTCGTCAACAGATATTTGTAACTCGACCATGGATGACTCGACCTTCCATGGATTTATTCAGCTCGAGTTCGCTACCGGAATTTTCATCTAGATCGATCTAACTATTCGTCAACTCAATTCATCGACTGGACAAACAACTTGCCAGCGATTATTTCATTAGCCATAACTCGATATAAATACCTCGACCTAAGTTTCTAGCTCACCCCCCAACAAAAAACAATCATCGCTTCTTCGCTTTATATTTTTACACGGCGTATTGGGCCAAAGCTCTTTCCCTCTGAATTTCTAAGTGATTTTTCATAGCGATAACAGTGGGATGATGATGTGAGAGTCCTTCGTCCTCGACGAGATATCTAACAGCTTCAGCAGCACAGGCGTCCCATCCAGCGCTCCAGGAATCAGAAATACCCACGTTCTGGGTCAAAACTGTTTTTCCCTCGTCGTGTCCGTGATTCGACATTCTCAAGCGTGTCTCGGAACGATATTTACTCGGTGAAAGCGATGCGTTCGTTTCGAAATTCGAAGTAACGTAGAAACCTCGATTACCAACCGACTTGTATTGCAACGTTTGATCAACTTGATGTCCGAATTTGGAAGGTTTCGTTTCATCCTGATAGGAACTATCGTGTCCGACTTCCATGCATTGAACCTGATCGTCCTTGTATCCTCTGATCGTATCGTGATTAGTCTTCGTTCCACGTTGAGTCGAACTCAGCCTCGTGCTCGGGTTACTAGCTTGCTTTTGGGAATACTTCAATTCCTGAGCAAGCGATGCTGCTAATTTGTGCAAAAGCCTCGTATTCTGTGGCTCGTTTTCATCCTCGTCGTCTTCACCCTCATCGTTGTCGTCACTGTCCTCGTCCAACTCGACGCCTTCGTCCTCGGACGATGACAAACCATCGTCACCATCACCTTCCATTCCTAGAAGAGTCAGCAATCGCTCAGCTGCATCTGCAAATACAAATTCATTCGCGTTAATGAATATTAAATATGTTTCAATTCCAAACATCAGCTATCAGTTAACTCGTTTGATCAAATTGCTAGTTGGGAAGTAGACCTGCTTATCAGGAATTTACATTGATCGATTCTTATATTCCCTTTTTTCTAGATCTGGATGGAACGAGAATGTAAAAAAGGGAAGGCTTGTCTTCACTCTCTACCCATGGGAATCTTGCTCCAGTAACGTCCCATGAGAACTACCTGTTACCATGTCTATCTACCTATCTACAGACTGCCCTTAATTTCGCACGATTCTTTCATCCCCCCCCCCTTTTTCTCTTTTATTCTCACTATAGTATCCCCTATAGTCGTGAAGCACAAATGGTGCATGATCTTGATGGTGCTAACGGTCATACCTAACCTTACTCTAGAACGGGAAATCAGGTGAGAACGTGAATAACTCTCCTGCCACAAGACTCGACGAGAGGGGTGATACTCGTACAGTTACCTGTTGCTGGGAACTCAAATTACCCTGAGCGATTCAATAGAGAGCAGGGGATGATGACTTTGTACTCTGTGGCTAAGGGGGTTGAGATTATTATTTTTATTAACGTAAATTGTAGTGAACGGATATGAAAGATTTCCAAAATTCTAATTCTAGGAAATATTATCAGTTATTGTTATGTTAGAATTACTTCTGACCTAAGTTTTGAAAACTGGTCGGAATTTGCATATCGAATTGGCATTGTTGTTTAATCTCTGGCTTCTCAAATTTCAGATGGACGCGTTCAGGTTTTCAGTTAGGGGTGTGGACGACTGGACGTTCCCACAGGTATAATTTAAAATTAAAATGTCTACCTTGATCGAATGCGAGACGAGAGTTAAAAATAATGAAGAATAAAAGGAGTGGAGAGGTAAAGGGGGATGGGTATGAAAAGATCGTCTGGAGAAAGTTGGTTCCAAGTTGAATTAAGATAGGTTAGGTGCGAACATGTAATGGAGTGCTGTTACCCTTTACAAAATGGCCGCTTGGGCCGAGCCCTCTGGCGGACGAACTTGGAACTACTTCATCAACGACTAACAATAAGTAACTTGTTCAAAGTTAATTGTATTGATTTTAAATTACTATCGACTATTATATTATATTCTAATATATTATAATATTGTTATATTATATTCTAATATATTATAATATTATTATATTATATTCCAATATATTGTAATAGTATTATATTATATTCTAATATATTATAATATTATTAGATTATATTCTAATATATTATAATATTATTATATTATATTCCAATATATTATAATATTATTATATTATATTCTAATATATTATAATATTATTATATTATATTGCAATATATTATAATATTATTATATTATATTTCAATATATTATAATATTATTATATTATATTCCAATATATTATAATATTATTATATTATATTCTAATATATTCTAATATTATTATATTATATTCTAATATATTATAATATTATTATATTGTAGTCCAATATATTATAATATTATTGTACTATATTCTAATATATTATAATATTATTATATTATATTCTAATATATTATAATATTATTATATTATATTCCAATATATTATAATGGTATATTATATTCCAATATATTATAATATTATTATATTATATTCTAATATATTATAATATTATTATATTATATTCTAATATATTATAATATTATTATATTATATTCTAATATATTATAATATTACTATATTATATTCTAATATGTTATAATATTACTATATTATATTCTAATATATTATAATATTCGAAAAAGTAATTTGATTTTTTGAAAATAAGCTTTCTTTTGATAATTACTCGTTCAAATTATTTATTACTCTTATCTCATGCTTGAGCATCAAAGAGCCTGAATATTCCCACGTTTATCCAATACGAAAGATATCCCACAAGAAAAATTGAGAAAAATGATTCGTTTGGATATTTCACCGGACGTTCCATGACAAACTAAACTGACCTTTCCAAACCCATGGGGTGAATTTACCATCCCCTTGACGAACCGAGGGGTCTCATTTTTATATTAGAATCGAAGGGTGACACAGGTATCGCGATAAATACGTGAAAAATTTTCACATGAAACGTATCCTGCTTATTTTCCCAAGCTTTTTTGGAAAAACCCTTCGGACCCAAAAAGGTCCACATATCCAATTTTTTTCTTCTTTTTTTGGGGTTGAAAACGTTAAAGTTTCGAGGTAAAAAGGGGGAAGAGTAGCTCGATTGTGGGAATTTCCAAGAGTTCCCACCGGCGAAACGATCTTCCCAACGAATTTCCAAAATTCTTCTTTCCTAAAAAGAACAATTCTTCTTCCTCCTCACCCCTTATCGTTGGGCCCGAATGCGAAACGTCGTCGGACAAATCGACGAGATCGTCGAGACCAGCGTCGTCGCCACTGCATTCCATCATCGTGTCCTAAAACAATTTTTAAAAAATGAAACAATTAATAAAAATCGAAATTTAATAAAAAAAAAATTTTTTTCTATTTTCAAGCTATTTCCATGCAAAATATTATTTTTCTTTTCGCATATTGTCCGGGGAACTAGAAAAATCGTTACAAGTTCTCGTCGTTAAACGACGATACCAAACTGTTCACAATGGCGACGTCGAATATCGATAAAATTTATTACTGTCGTGTTATTCTTTCGTCTCGTGACAATTTTATGGAATTTGGGTTTTCATTTTTCGTGATGATGTTGAGAATTTTTCCCCAGTGACCCAGTGACGGTGCTACCCTCATCCCCTAATAAAATCTTACCGGGAGCGAATCGTCGGTTTAACTCCGACCGGGTCGTAAGGCCCTGGTGAGGCCCAATTTTCGATTGTATTGTTCTACGAGTTATAAACTTCCAGGAGATATATACATACATATATATAATATATTATATAATATATTATATAATATTATATTATATTATAATATATTTTATCATAATATTATTATATTATAATATATTATATCATACTATTATTATATTATAATATATTATATCATAATATTATTATATTATAATATATTATATCATAACATTATTATATTATATCATATTATATTATAATATTATTATATTATATATTATATTATATATGATATTATATATTATATTATATATTATATTATATTATAATTATATTACAATATATTATCTTATATTATATCATATTATATTCTAATATAGTATAATATATTATAATATTATTATATTATATTATATTCTAATATAGTATAATATATTATAATATTATTAATATTATATTATATTATAATATAATATATATAGATATGTAAAATATATATATAAACGTGTGGAGAGATTCGAAAAATTTTCGACAATTTTCACCAAGGCCCACAGTAGCCCATAGGGCCCTCAAATTGTCTCGTATAAATTTAAAGTAACTTTACGATTCTTCTACCGGTCATTTCTCTAACCTTCGGGAGGCAATAAAAATGGCTACCATGTAAAAATTGATGTTTCAACTCGCACCGGTTCTTCCCCTACCTCGAATCACTAAACCGTTGAGTACCCCCCTCCCTCGCTCCCTCCCTCAACCCCCTTCACTAACCCCGGGCTACCGCAATTACAGTCCCAAAATTTTGTAAGAGGGCCTTACGCGAGAACGCGCCTTAAGAGACCCCATACAAAGATGAAAGTGTCTTTCGGTGAAAGTGTTCACACTCCGGGGAAGTGGGAAAGGGGCAGGGGGTTAACGAAAGTATCGAGGAAAATTTTAGTAGGTCAAGCAAAACGAAGAATTTTTCTTTGTTTTCTTACTTTTTTGTTGTTGTTGTTGTTTTTTTTCTTTTTTTCCCTTCGAATTATGAAATTCAATAATATTGCCTAAGCTAGTTATCAAACTATTGTCTTTTGTTCGTTAGGATTTTGTATGTGGAAAATTTATTATTAATTTATTTTTGCAATCGAAACAAAAACAAATGAATTGAAAAAATTGATTATTATTGTTTTTGTGTTTTTTGTGTTTTCTTGGTTGGAAATATTTTTTTGAGAAATATTCGCGATTGGCGATGGCAATGAAGGAGAGACGGAGGAAGGGAGAGGGAAAGAGGAAAAAAAAGAAGCGATTTCATGAAAGAAAAAGCTGCGAAAGAACAGCTGGCTTTTACTGGTGCATGAAACGTATAGGGCAGGTGCACATGTTCCCGATAAAAATATCTCGACGAGCCACGGACAACGCTGGATATACCGATTTATACGATATATTTGTAAATGCGTTTGTTTCTTTTTTATTTTAGCATTTTCTCATTTGGGGGAGAGGGGGGGGGGGATTTTTGATTTTAGTGGAGAAAGACAAATGGGAAAAACGTGGAGTTGGAGGGCAAAGGGATTTAAAAAAATGTTTTGTAGAACAGCCATTAATTAATTGAAATCCAGAAATAACTTAGTAATTTCCTTCTGGACAGATTTAGCAATTTATCCAACCGTGAAAATTCCATATTTTTCATCAATTTTTACCTGTCACAGTTGGAAAAAGCTGGAGAAAATATTTTGTTTACAAAAGAAAAAAGAATTGGTAAAAAACATTTATTTTTAAGCTCATTGCCTAATCAATTGAAAAAAGGTGAAGAAAATATTTTGTTTACAAAAGAAAGAAGAATTGGTAAAAAAATATATTTTTTTATTATATTATATTCCAATATATTTTTTTATTATATTATATTCCAATATATTATATTATTATATTATATTCCAATATATTATATTATTATATTATATTCCAATATATTATATTATATATTATATTATTATATTATATTTCAATATATTATATTATTATATTATATTCCAATATATTATATTATTATATTATATTCTAATATATAAAAGAAAAAATGAAAATATTTTGTTTACAGAAGAAAGAAGAATTGGTAAAAAAAATTATTTTTAAGCCCACTGCCTAATCAATCCAAAAAAGCTGAAGAAAATATTTTGTTTACAAAAGAAACAAGAATTGTTAAAAAAACATTTATTTTCAAACCCACTGTCTAATCAATAATGATAACAATCCCATAGACACATTTTCAGTGAGTCCAGAGATCTTCAACAAAATATTTACTTAATCAGCATTTTAAAAAATATTTTTTTATATTAACATAAACCGAAAAAGAAATTATTCGTTCTTTTTTAATTTCATCGATTGGTACGAAAATAAGAAGTATTCCTGAAAAAAGAACGAGCTCATTCGATAAGAATCGTGAGAAATGGTAACAATAATAATTGGCCTGCTTACTTCAGAGAATGCGTCCTCCATCATATCGCCGATGTCTCTCATGATGTTCCCTGTGCCAGTGTGCGTGGGTCGTCCAAATATCACGTCTCCCCTCTATCGTCGATTCACTTAGTCACTACGAGTCTATATGATTCACTTGAAGTAACAAAAAAAAAAAAATAATATACCGCACAACCCGGCAACACTTTGTCCGACGGATCGCTCACTAACTCACCAGTCTCGAGACGACCAGTTCTCTCGATACACGAAATACAAAATATCTGTGAATACACGAACAGTGAGTATGCATTATGTATAGCTATATAGATATATATGTCTCAGCGTGTATACGTATATATCTATATATGTCTTCGTAGAGAGCCTAGGATGTGAGTACAAGCACACTCATATATAAACGATTCAAGAAAGAGAGAGAGGGTCGAAGGAAAAACGTGAGAGATTTTATAAAATGATTAACAAAGAACGCTGATAAAAATATTGATATTGAGATGAGCAACTGTGATTTTGGGAATTGTGACAGGAGTTAACACAAAGTTCAATTTTTCTTAATTGCATGTAGATGATAATTTAGAGATTGAGAAATTAAATTTAAGTGAATAAAATTGTCTGTTCTCGAAGTGTCGAGGGAATCCATCGAAGAATTTAATTTTCCTTGGTAAGATTCATTGTAATGGACGGTATAGAAATCTAATATACGCCATTGTGTTCCATCTGTGGACTGACACTGACAGGAAAGAAAATGTAGTAGGAAGTTGTATTACGAAAAGATGTTAAAGTCTCCAAGCGATGAATTCTTTTGTTTTTTGTTTTATTATGGAAAGTCGATAGATTGCTCTGTCACTGAATTATCAAGGATTGAGAAACGATCGCTGGGGAATGATTTTTTTTCTTCATGAAAGAATAAATAATAACATGAGGGGTATGAAGAATTTACGATCCGGACGATTCAGCGAACGTTCGGAAACGAGATGATTGAAGAAGTTCGTGAATTTAAGACGAGTGAGAGAGAGAGAGAGGGAGAGAAGTAGTACGAGGAGTGCTTTCGCGAACACGGAATATCGACGTCACGGCGCACGCTCCAAGACGTAAAGAGTGATTGGTGGACGTCACGGAGCAAGTACATGATTCGTCGAAGGAGTGGGGGATGGTGCGCGAGAGCCGAGAGAGGGGATAGGACAGCGCGGTTGCACCGAGTTCTGGATGCGCGCGCTCGCGACGTCTCTGTGCATGTAGTGCATGCCTCACTTGCCTCTCTCTCGCTCTCTCTCTCTCTCTTTTCCTCGTTCTACACACAGGCAGATACACACACGCCACACCACACATATCTATGGAAATCCATCTCTCATTATTCACTTTTCCAATTTCTCACCTGCTTGCACACTTTCCCAGTAAATAATGAAAATACTAAATAACTATTTGTTTCTGCACCGTGTACATCGGAACTGAGTAAAGAACTTCACCGAAACATTATTCTAACACTACTAGTTTTGAATATTCCAGGACCGTTGTTACCGCGAACGAATGTCAATCACACTTGTTGGAGATTTTTAATTACAAAAATGTTTCTTTTTCTGTTGGTATAATTTTACATTCCTCTACGGCGGCGAGCAGAACGGACGATGCTCGCATTAATGGGAGGATCCATCAGGCCTCGCGGCTCTGGAAATACTGGCATGTCGAGGGAAGTCAGGGACAAGGAAGAGTGGAGGCGCAGAGGCGGCGCTGACGCTACGAACGGTTCTTCCCATTACGCCGTCCTGCACAGAATTTTTTACTCGGCGCATACGTTTTTACAACGGCCTTCTCCCTCTCTTTCTCAATCTCACTCACTATATCGTTGCGTGAGGTTGTTACTCGACTCGTATACAGCCCTGAAAAATCTATCTGCCTCTTTCGTGGCCCGAGCTTTCTCTGCAAATGCTCCGTCAAAATCGTACTTGTTGTCTTTGTTTAGTACTTTTACCCGAACGATCGCGCTGCATTTCGCGGTTTCTCTCTCTTTCTCTCTCTCTTCCCTTATTAATTCTACCTGTCTCAGTCGGAATTCCGACACTTCTAGCTAGCCAGGGACGCCACTATCGAGATACCATTTTTACCATGCGACACCTGGTGGAGAATTTTGAATTCACTAACGTACAACAATAACATTGAAAATTTTCAATAAATATATTGTATATAAATTATCATATGTTTTAACTAGGAATATTACCATTTTATCCATATAATTATAGCATTGAATAGTTACATATAAATTTTATTGTCATTATGAGTATTTGCAAAATACACATTCATATCTGTAAATCATTATTCATCGTCAATCAGAGACTCAATGGGCTTCTCATATTGCAATAGAACAATCTATAATTCAAATTGTCAGCGTTAGAAGTAGCAGCAAATATGAAATATTTCATACTCACTTCTATTATCCTCAAAATTCTATCACATCAGCTTCGGGTAAGATAGTAAAAAGAACAGTGAAGTTATTTCCTGACGATAATTCCAACATTCTCTATCGGTCGGTAACAAGAACTGTAAACCATTTTTTTTTTCACAAGTGCATTCATACTTCTGCAAAAAACAAATGTAAACCACATTCTTCGACCAATTCGACATATTTTAATACTAATTGTTTCTAAAGACTATATTAAAATATATATTTCGAAACAAAAAATAATATTTATGAATTTCGTATGTCGCCATCTTTCAATTGCAACTGCAACCTCGTACTTTTAGCAGCCTGCAAAATTACATTGGAATAAGAAAAAGGGGGCGATTGTTCGTAGGACAGCCTACGATGCTACGTCGTCCTAAATGTTATACTTGCAGCGTTAACCTTGAAGTGTACATTATAATTTAATGAAAAACAGAATCAATCTGTTATAAAATATATGTTAGAAGGTGTGTAGAGAATATAATTGACTGACAGTGTCGTGAGAAATGGTACGGAGTGGCGAAAAGTGAGTGAAATATTGTTTCGTTGAATTTTTAGGTTATTTTCATTTTGAGGTTAAACTCACCAAAAGTAATCGTACAGAAACTTTATTGTTTTAATTATGTTTGACATTTAGTATATCGATTGTATCTAGTCGTATAAAAATAATTGTTTGTTTTTTTTGGGGGGGAAAGACATCACAGGAGAAGATCCAGATCAAGATCGCGATCGCGTTCCGCAACTCCCGAAAAAAAGCGCAGACGCTCGCGTAGCAGAGAACGCGAGCGTGAAAGAGAAAAACCTCGTCATAGAGAACGAAGGAGTAGATCCAGAGAAAGAGAACGTCCCGAAAGAAGGGAAAGGGCTGAAAGACATGCAGAGCGAGAGAGAAAAAGGTTTGGAAAACTTAAGTTCTTGAAAAAAACTATGTTATTGAGACAATCCTGTAATAGACTTTAAGTTATTTTTTTACATGAAAGCCAAGGTTCATCGATATTAATGAATAAGATTCTCGTTTCTGGAGTATACCCTAATAATATTAATTAATTTATGAACAATCAATCAATTCAGGGCGGATAGCAAAGAAAAACGAGTACCTGGTTCAAAGTCATCTCGTTCTAATAAAGAAAGAGCAAACAGATCGAGATCGAGAGAGCGCAAAGAGACAAAGGAAAAGGGGGATGAAGAATTACCCTTTGATCATACAAAATTGGACAAAGAAGCGGAGCAAAAGAGGCTCGAGCTTGAAACTCAAAAGCGCAGAGAGAGAATCGAGCGATGGCGAGCTGAGAGAAAGAAAAAAGAGCTCGAAGCTACAAAGAAAGATGGTAAAGCATCGATTCTAGCAAATTTACAATTGCCAATGAAAAAATGGTCGTTGGAGGACGACAGCGACGAGGAGACACCATTGATAACGACTATAGGCGTTGTCAAGGAAATTAAGGAAGAGGAAAGCGCTGTGAAAGACGAGGTCGAAGAAGTGAAGGATGAAATCGAGGAAGTTAAAATTGTGGAGGTAGAGGATGAAGTTGATCCCTTGGATGCCTTCATGGCGGAGGTAAGTTCCGCAGAACCATTGCATATTCCATCATAACTATAAAAATCTATGATAATTTCAACAATTTCATTATTTTTTGTACTTTTCTGTTTGCTTTCTTCGATGACCGAACCGACAAAAATAGGTTCAAGAAGAGGTACGTAAAGTAAACAAAGTCGACAACAAAGGTACAAAATCAACGAACAATGGTACGAGTTTGTCGGGCAGTGGTCAAAGCGGTGGAGTTGTTTTTGTCACTGGTGTTGCGAAGAAAAAAATACAAAAGCAAAAAGGCGAGTTAATAGAACAGAACCAAGACGGCCTCGAGTATTCGAGCGAGGAAGAGGGAGAAAATCTTCACGAAACCGCTGCTGGGATAGCAAACAAACAAAAGCGTGAATTAGCCAAAGTAGATCACACAACGACAGAGTATCAACCATTCAGAAAATCATTTTACGTTGAAGTGCCGGAAATTGGTAAGTAATACTTTCGTCTCACCACCCAAATGGTACTTCCGTTTTTAAATCGGTACGTTTCAACCATATTTCAGCCCGAATGACGCCCGAGGAAGTCGATCTCTATAAAGAGGAGCTCGAGGGCATAAGAGTCAAAGGCAAAGGTTGCCCAAAACCTATAAAATCATGGGCTCAGTGTGGCGTTACGAAAAAAGAGCTCGAAGTCTTAAAAAAACTGGGTTATGAGAAACCCACACCGATACAGTGTCAAGCAATACCGGCTATAATGTCCGGCAGAGATTTGATCGGTATAGCGAAAACCGGAAGTGGCAAGACACTTGCCTTTCTACTGCCAATGTTTCGTCACATACTCGATCAACCACCGTTGATCGACGGTGACGGTCCGATAGCTCTCATAATGACTCCGACTCGCGAGCTTTGCATGCAGATAGGTCGTGATTCGAAAAAGTTTACAAAATCATTAGGACTCTCGCACGTTTGTGTATACGGCGGTACCGGAATATCCGAGCAGATCGCCGAGCTCAAACGTGGTGCCGAGATAATCGTTTGTACGCCCGGTCGTATGATCGACATGTTAGCCGCGAATAGCGGAAGAGTTACGAATCTACGTCGGGTGACTTACGTCGTTCTCGACGAGGCCGATCGCATGTTCGACATGGGATTCGAGCCCCAGGTAATGAGAATAATGGAAAACGTGCGTCCCGATCGTCAAACCGTTCTCTTCAGTGCAACGTTTCCTCGCCAGATGGAAGCACTAGCT
The DNA here is from genome assembly GCA_030522965.1 of Tryphoninae sp. A BG-2022a. NCBI lineage: Eukaryota > Metazoa > Arthropoda > Insecta > Hymenoptera > Ichneumonidae > Tryphoninae sp. A BG-2022a. The sequence goes on from JAPYZT010001603.1 coordinate 14,926, forward strand.
CGTCGCATATTGACACGACCAGTCGAAGTACAAGTCGGCGGTCGTTCCGTCGTTTGCAAAGACGTGGAGCAGCACGTTGTCGTCCTCGAGGAGGATCAGAAATTTTACAAACTGCTGGAAATATTGGGACACTATCAGGACAAAGGCTCGACGATAATATTCGTCGACAAGCAAGAGAATGCGGATACGCTTCTAAAAAACCTGATGAAGGCTTCTTACTCCTGCATGTCGCTTCACGGTGGTATCGACCAGTGCGACCGCGACTCGACGATGATAGACTTCAAAGCCGGTCGTACGAAAATCCTCGTTGCTACGTCAGTCGCAGCTAGAGGTCTAGATGTCAAACAGCTTGTGCTCGTCGTCAATTACGATTGTCCGAATCATTACGAGGATTACGTTCATCGTTGCGGCAGAACAGGTCGCGCCGGTAACAAAGGCTATGCCTATACTTTTATAACCCACGACCAAGAACGTTATTCAGGAGACATACTGCGCGCTCATGAATTAGCCGGTGTTGTTGTACCCGATGCTCTCAAACAACTCTGGGAAGGTTACAAGGCGCGTCAAGCCGCTGATGGCAAGAAGGTCCACACCGGAGGTGGATTTTCCGGAAAGGGATTTAAATTTGATGAATCCGAGGCTGCGCTGGCTAACGAAAAAAAGAAATTCCAAAAAGCAGCTCTCGGTCTTCAAGACTCCGACGATGAAGATATCGAGAACGATATAGATCAACAAATCGAGAGTATGCTAGCACCCAAGAGAACGGTACGCGAAATCGCGAGACCATCGGCGACCGGTAATATGACCGCCACTAGCGCGACCGCGACAACGGCCACGAGTGTGCCAGGTCAACCGGTCGCAAGTGCCACGGACAAGCTCGAATTGGCTCGTAGATTAGCGTCGAAAATTAATATCGCGAAAAATTTGGGCGCCGAGGCTAAAGGGGCTACACAACAGGCTGCCGAGGCTATTCTCAAGGGCGCTGGCCCCACTAACCTCATAACGGTAATAGCCTCATCATTATTCTCCACAAATTACGAAAAGATGCCAATGGAATTTTCACATTCGGTACTCATTTGCTGCTAAATCGATATTATATATTTTTTTTTTATTTCAACGTATTGACCTTCCCTATTTTTTGCTCTCTTCCAATATTTTTGAGGAGAGAGGAAAAAAAATGGAGAAATTTTGTATGGATGAATAATTTCAATGTTTATCTTGCAGGCTAAGACGGTAGCTGAACAGCTAGCTGCTAAATTGAATACGAAGTTGAATTATCAGCCTAGAGAAGAGGATCTTGTTGAGGGCGAGGGTGAAGCTGGCGAACAAACTTTCCGGAAGTACGAAGAGGAATTGGAAATAAACGATTTTCCACAACAGGCCAGATGGCGAGTCACTAGCAAAGAGGCTTTGGCACAGATTTCTGAATATTCGGAGGCTGGATTGACCGTTCGTGGAACTTATATAGCAACTGGCAAAACTCCACCGGAGGGTGAAAGGAAATTGTATCTCGCTATTGAATCGACGAGCGAATTGGCCGTTAGCAAAGCGAAGGCCGAAGTCTCCAGGCTAATTAAAGAGGAACTGATCAAGTTGCAGGCATCCGGTACTCACGCTGGCTCCAGAGCACGCTACAAAGTTTTGTAAATCATGGCGGTGATAAAGACGGAAAGAAAACGAGGGATGTTCGTTTTTTTTTCTACGTAACATTCTTAATTATTATATTTTATAATTATTCCATTCAATTCCATGTTGTATCGCGAACATGTGGACCACAATTCGTCGTTGTATTTCTTATACGTGACGAGAGACAAAAAAAGGATGAATTGAAAAGGATTGAAGAAATATTTGATCTTTTTTCCTATATCAATCTTGAGCGTTGTTGGATTTTTTATGCTGCTGTAATGAGTCATTGAAGGGTCGTAAAAGGTAAGACAGTAATACTATTGGGATAAATAGTATGGCTAGTTTGTAAAACAAAAGTGAATTTTCACGTTTTCTCTTCACGGCCAATCGTAGCATATATATATATACATTTCTGGTAAGATCGACGTGAAGTTAGCCACGCGAGAGGAACTAACTTCACGTCTATCTTACCAAAAATGAATATATTTAGTTCACTGTTTGGCCGCTAAATGTTTCTTCGGCGCGCCACCTCTCGAGGTTTCAACTCTTTCGCTAGGGTCGTGGCTCCCCCTACAGATCCCTAAACGAAATGACAAAGTCTGCAATCACAAACTAGGGGAGAGACTAGCAATGCTCGACGAAAGTTTCAGTCCCCTCGAGTCGCGTAGGAAATTAGGCTAAAAAATGATTTTTCGTAATTGCTTTTTTTAATACATTCTTAGACCTTATATCGATCGGAGATTGCTCGCAGATCACGAATTCGTGAGTCGTATAATAACCATCGGTGTTTCCAGTTGAGCCAAGACAGTCAATTTTTCTAAAATCACCGCTGTGACAAAATTGTTAATTTCTTCGGTTATAAAGGTTTTATCTTGGTGTCCATTGGAATTTAAGATATAGTACGTAAAACTTAAATTAAAACTTTATTCATTTTATGTACAACGTACATCTAATTACAAAACCTAACCTTCTATTATTTTTCTCCGCATCATATCTTTGGTGTATTCTATTTGAACATACTTACTAGGATAATCACAGTCTTGAGCGTGACGCTTAGGTACAATACGAAAGCGAAAAAAATGAACACGTTACGATTTTTGGTCGAGCCGTCGCTTTCGATAAAACTAAGTGAACTTAGTTCTCTTTTTGGGGGTTATGATTTACCTGTTGTTTCTACCAACCTTTAAATCACGTTACAATAACAAAATAGATGACAGTCATTGCAAATAATAACGTCGAACTGATTCCCTCTATACTCGCTCCGGAAATATGTCCATGAGCAATTTCCGCTCTCGTCAGAGAACCAAGCGGTATTTCAACAACGATTCTTGGACTTCTTTCGGTTATTCTCGTCACTAACTTCTCCGTTTCGGCGACGCAAGCTCTGAGCTGCAAGACCGAAGGTTTCTTTACATTGGGTTGAACTATGATAAAGATATCGCCTTCGGGTGTTACAGCCCCACGCAGCGAACATTCTGTAACTTGTATATGCCTTGCAAGAGCGTTCAGCAAGGTTTCCAAGGTTACTGCATCCTTGTCAATCTCTTCGGTCATCACGTAGAATATCCGATCAAGCTTGAATGAAAAAAAAACAATACGTTTCAATTTCTTGCTCCCCATTTTTTGTAACTGTTTTTAAGATATGGAATTATTGGTATTCTCACCTGTTTGCGCGAATAGAATAGTCGTGCAGCACCACCACAGACAGGGCAGCAAGCTCCAGGTGGAGTAACGCCAATGCAATTTGGAATTTCCAGAGGCGAACATTGAACAGCATCGCCACAACGCGGTGCAGCCTCTTCGCTGATGAGTCCAACCGCTACACAAGGTCCTTGATAGTCGACCACGGTCTTGGCGGCCCAAGCGGCACATTCGTGCGAATAAATTTCGCCATTGATGCCACAGACGGGTCCGCGAAGGCTGCAACTTCTGAGACACGGGCCTCTGTATGAAAGGGTCGCTCCTGAATGAACCAGAGCACAGATATTGCGATGTTCTCTGTTATCACGGTCGCAGACAGGCCCAGAACTGTCTTGAGCTGGATCGCAGTCGAGCGGAACACACTGATACTGCTTGCAAGGTTTTTGAACCGGTGAAAGACAAAGTCTTGGTCTCCTGAGGCACTTTTCAGCTTTCGGACAAGGATTAGAGCTGCATGGATCTTTGGTCGAACAGCTGCCGAATTCCACTTCGTTGGAGGACATACCGGCGCATTTTGCTAGGCACGCAGAAGCGAATGTGACTCCCAATCGTCCGCAAACTGGTACGTAGTGAAGCGGACAGTCACACGGCAAAGACGGAGGTCTTATCTCGCCGCAAGTTTTGCGAGAACAGGTGACTTCACCTTCAAAACAGTGGCACGGGTTGCAGCCAAGATAGAAAGCCGTTCTGTGTGCTACGAAACGATCCTGTACCCAGCAAGAATCGGAATTGAAACAGTTGAGGTCCCGACATTTGTCGAGACCGCGCGAGGTACATTGGCAGATTCTGTGACAACCTGCGAGACTTCCAAGACGTTGTTCGTCCTCACGTGGTATTTGGATCCAAGTCGACAGTGGCACCATCTGACGGGACATTTCGCCAAGACTGCACGCAGCTTCGCAGGTGTATGAACCGCTTCCGCGAGGATCCACGATGCACAGTTTACTAGCTGGACAAGGATTGTTCCGGCAGGGTGTGGAAATATCTTCTTTAGGCAACAGTGCCCTCTCAAAGTCACCCGGATCTTCAAGAAAGGGCTTTAAGGAGACGCAAGGCATTCCCTGATGACTCGGGGACAATTTAGCGCAAAGAGTGGATGCTGTATGAGGTCCTGTCACGGTCGACCAATCGACGCAGCTCGCCATCAATTCGAGACAATCGTCACGACAAAGACGGGTCTCGTGAATTCGAGATTCGCAGGGTCGCAGTTGGAGAAGACAGGAAGCAGCTCGCAACGATTCGACCGGACATGACGGATCGGCACGAACGGGTACACTAAGTCCACGAATTATTCCACCACGAGACCAATACCCATATTCCCTTTCAGCAGCGTCGTCCGAATGCGCCGAACATGTTCTAAAAAATAATTGTACAGGTCGTGAAGATTGACATATGCCCCACCTGGTGGTAGAATCGAGAACTAACGAGTATCAACCAAGAGGAAACATAACCTGCATATTAACGTACGTTACAGTGGAATGTCAATTACCTGAATAGATTAGTTGGTCTGTAGTTATATCGAGCGCAATAGTCGAGTCCTGAACAACCCATTTCGCACGGATCATCAGTATCTTCGAGACATCGTCGCAATTCATCTTCGCCACCTGCTGACAGACAGCTAGCTTCCAATAGAGTCCAAGCTTGGCCCCAATCAGCCTGAAAAGCTCTCCAGCAAAAATCTCGACAGGTGGAATTGGACGCCTTTGAGCAACAAGTCAATTTTCCTATGTCCAAGGGTAAACGTGGAGACATTTCTCGTGATGACTGAAGCAAACAACTCCAGAGCGGCGATTGAGGGAGAATCGGCTGACATTTTTCATCCAGAGCGTCGAGAATGTCACGTACAGTCGTTGCAGTGTAAAAAGTTTTTCTACACGCTTCTAAACAGCCACGTGTTGTTGCTTTTTCGCAACAATGCAAATCTGAATAAAGCACGAAAACACAAACATAAATGTCTTAAAAATACTTTTAGAAAACCCAACGAGACTGGATGGAATAATTGTAAGTATGAGATACGTGTGACTTAGTTACATTGTCGTGGATTCTCCGCACTGCTCGACTCCGCCACATTATTCAGACACTTAGGCATTTGATGAAAACATCCTTTACTGCTGTACAATTTAAGACTCGACTGTTTGCCCGGTTTGTGAAAAAGTTCTCTGCAAACGGCGCGACAGGTGGAATTGGAAACGTTGCTGCAACAATTTTCACCTTCTTCACGTCTCTCGAGACAAGCAACGAATTCTGGTTCGTCACTTGGCCGACAGGAGCCGCTCAAGTCTTCTTGCGAACCCGCTAGAGCGCAGGTCGATCTACATATCGGATATTGTGCCAAGTGACAGCAGCCCCTTCCTACCCAATGTTCGTTTCTCGTCGCTTCTAAAAATATACATAACCAAAAAGAAAAAAAGTCATCGGTAGAAAATTAATAATATACGAGATAAGAAATGGTTGGTACGCGTCGATGCGACGTAAAAATATGTGTATTCGTGTCAGCGGTGATATTTCAATATAACGGTCAGTAGTTGTGCAAGACCGGGCGCTGTAGGAAAGACAATGACGTGCGTTTGTGTTCGTACCACGTTGGAAAGAACGAAAACGCGTATCGAGTGTCACGGCGACCAAGCGAGCCTGGTGTGTCCATACGTGTGTATAGGCAATGTGGAATTGCGACGAGAATGAATTATTGAGCTGAGAAATCGAGAGGTAGAGACAAGCCTATGCTGCATCAATCCCAACGAGGAGTTTCTTACACAGTTGTCTTATATATCATGTTTATTGATAAAGGACAGCGGACAGGAGACCATGGCGCGAGACGTTGTGTAAGCCAAGCGTCTTTTTCATCTAGCAAACCAAAACAAAAGCAAGGAATAAATAATAAACGGTATAATTACCACTCAGAGTTGAACTCACGCAGGTCCAAAATGCAGTCTGAAAAAGAAGAAGAAGGAAATAAAAGGTAAACGATTCAGGAAATCAGAAGCTCTTTGAACTCGAACCGCATCGATATTTCTTAAAAAGAAAGTTATTGAGAAAAATGATGCTTGCGGGGTATGAAAGAAAAAAAGGATCGTGGCCTCTATCGCTTCTCGTTTTGTTCAAAAGGTTTCTTGTTCACTAGATCTTACTACGTTCATGACAAAAGTGCGTTTAACATTTCTTTATTCTTTTTGTAATTTTTTTTCTTACCATTTCAGGTGAACAAAATTCGTGAAGGCTTTTGGTAGCATTTTCTCTTGCCTCTGCCTCCGCTCCCAATGCGACGATGGAAATCTGTGAAGAAAAGTATACGTTGAAAGAAGATATTTAAAAAATTGTAACGAGCGTTGATTCAGAGAGGAAACAAAATACGCTCGAATTCCAAATTAATCGACGAAAGGGGTATTAAACAATTTAGTCACGCTTTGCAACGCGGTTGGAGCAATATCCTGTTGTTTGGTCTGAATGCCAATCGAGACGTTTCTCTCGGGGTTGACTCGGTGGGAAAGAGCAAGAATAAGATAAAAAAAACGAAGACAACAACGGACGAGAAGAATCGACTTGGATTAGCATGTGAGGACACCCAGCATATTTTCGTTAGCTCGACGGCGTGTCTCATCACGGATTCAATGAGTGTCTCGGGCGCCACAAGCTACGTGCTCTATCGTTTTCGTATGTTAAAACACTAACGTATGTGTCGTCCCGGTGAAGTTTTATAGTACGGCTTGAGGGTATAACGTACTTTCGGGAACATTGTTTTTGGGGCGGTATTGAGCCTCGCTCGTTTTCTCCAAAGAAAAGAAGATATAAATCAAGAGGAAGAGGTAAAAGAAAATAATTATTTTCGAGAGAAAGTTTTCCAAGCGTGTTTACTTCACGAGACAAAAGAAATATTTATAGTGTACTAGGAAACCGCGTTACCGCGCCCACTTCGAAAACGCGATTCGTAATATCTCCAGTTTGGACGGACAGATTTGGAAGAAATTTAATTCTGCTAATGGAGAATTGTGGCAAGAATAAAGACCCTAAATTTCATTGCGATCGGTTGGACCAAGAAGCAGAAATTATAAATCGCATTTTGCCAATCGCCCTCAACGGCTCGCTATAACCTATAAAACGCGAAATTATGTAAGAGTCTCAAACACGACGGAATAAATTTAAAAAAATGTATCGGGGAGCATACCTACGGTAGAAATAAAAACATAAACGACGAACGCAACGAAAAGGCTGATTACTTTCATCAGCAGTATCATTCTCCTTTTACGAAGATGCTTTTTTTCAGATTTTTTTCCAATGGCGTGTGCGCTACGTCAACTTTGTCATACTTTTGCGCGCACGCAGAGGAATCTTTTGAAGTGGTAGCTGTCACAAGGCGATATCGCCATTTCCATCGTCACCACTGTCGTAACTCTCAAGCGGTGCGTAGCGGTGAGAAATGAAGAAACAAAAACAGAGAAGCCGACATGGAAGGGAGCAAGTGAGACGGAAAGAGACCATATCCAACGTGAACTCGACGTCGCTTTGGGATCAAAAGATCCGAAAATAGAGCGGACGTGAAAAATTTTTTGTTTTCTTTTGCGTTCCACACCTCTCGTCCTCTTTTTGCCCCGTAGCCCTCTACCGGCAAAATAGAACAATGTAAGGAAAAACCCCTCAGGCGTGTTGCGGCTAAATACAGAAATTTGCACACTTAGCGAAATAAAAGTGCAACGAAGAAAAAAATGAATATCCGTCGGAATTGAAATCTTGATCACTGTAAGTTAATTTGATAATTAACAATTAATTGTAAGATATTTCAATTACAATATATATGTTATTATTATTTAATTCATGATTTATTTTTACATTTATAGGAACGACTCCAGTACTTCTTGCATTATGACTCGGCCAAAGTTCTCTACCTACGCGCACAACACCCGGGCTATATCTTGGGACTTCCGGCTATTTTATACTTTAAGATAGAGAGAGAGAGAGAGAGGAGGGTGCAGGAAGTTCTCATCAGTAGTCAAGTCGACAGACGGATCTCTTCTCTTTCCTTCAATGAGCAGCGTCCCTCTCCCTCCATCGCCATACAAAATTTCTCTATTATTTTTTTTTCGTGAATCGAATTTCCGAGAGATTTCAAAAGTTATCAAAAAAAGGAAGACAATCAAAAATTTCAAACAAAACAAAAAAATTCAGCGTGTTTATTTTCTTTTTGTTCGAAACGTGGGAAAGCGAGGATGTCTAACGAAGATCTCGAACACACCGTATATAAATACGGTACAATATCGTCTTACGAGCAATGGCGGGAGGTTCGATATTCTTTTTTTCTTCTTGTTTTCTTTTTCGTTTGCTTTTGCTTTTTCGTCGTCGTCGATCCTCCTGGTAATATTTGCGTATGAATGGCGTGGAATAATACGAAAGCGTACGGTTGTGCGTATGTGTGTAGTGTCGAGGGCGCGTGGCCCCCCCGTGGCCGATGCGTAAATCTCCCAGCGGGCCCAATGTCTTCTCGATATTATCTCCGGTCCCCGGGGACCGTTCTTCTCGCCCCCTTCTATCGCTTTTTCTTCCTCCACCCTCTCCCTCCTCTCAATCTCTCCTTCTTTCTCCGTCATTCCTTTCACTCTTTTCCTCGCGTCAGTCCCAAGAAGCCACCCCACGAATAAAACGCGCAAAATAACCAAACACAAATGTTCCTGGGCGTGCGGATAAACGAAAAAAAAAATAAGGCCCAAAAACATCAGGCCCAAAACAAAAAAAAAGGCCCAAAAAAATTTCAACTACAAAAAATTGTTATCGATAAGGAATCGGCAATAAATGATTCCGAATATTACGAAAAATTGATAATTTTGGGGCCCGTACCTGAGAGCAAACGTTCCGACAAGAGCCAGTGGCCAGTGAGCAGCATGAAATTTCTGAAACAAAACAGAACACCAAGATGAACTCGAGATGGCTCGAGAGAAATTTCCTAGAACATAAAAGTGTGACCGATTGTACGAACAATTTGAAAGAAACGCCATTGGGCCTTACGCGTTCATTCAGATTTTTTTCTTTTTACTCTCTCTCTTTACTCGTCTCTTCTTTCACGTATTTCTTCTTTCCGAATGGAAGTTCGAGGACGTAACAGTAACCACGTGAACCTTCTGGATCGTGTCGGGGATGGCCAGAAGGGTCTGTCAACCGTGAGGCCCACATAAGGCCCCCGTGCGGCGCGTCAAGGGTCTCTCTCCCTCTCTCTTCCTCGTTCTCTCACTAGGCACGCCCCAGTGTGTCATAACTCTGGGGGATGCCACAGGGCCTAGGACCACCGCACATGCGGGAACTTTTATAAGTCCAAGTGCTCGGGGGAAACGAGATAACAATGAGGAAAGGAAGAGAAGCAAAAAGAAAAAAAAAAGAAACTAAGCGATAGAGTAGAAAGGTCCCACCAACACTTAAGACTCTTGGGGGTTTGGTGAAAAGAGAAAATTTTGAGTCACGTTGGATATCGAGAGACACTTTTAATTTTCTTTCATTCTTCCTTGTACAATTCTCTTCTCTATTGTCACTATATTTTATTATCTTGATTATTATTATTATTCGATTTATGATATAAATTTTCATCATATTAAGTGTGATAATTCATGAAGATAAAAAGTAAATATGATTAATGAAAATTCTTGGATAATAATGATAATGACAACAATAATTTATTCTTGTTTTTTTTAATTGTGATAAATTGTCTTCGTTTTTTTTTTGTTTCAAGAGGCGAAGTAAATTGTACGAGATATGCGAAACGTGTCTGAGAATATGCAACGAGGGTCTGGAATGGACCAAAAGTCAAACGAAGAGAGAGAGAGAGGGAAAGAGAAGGAACGTTGTTAGGAACTCTCTGACTGATTGCAGTATGCAGGTCCCCGCTCGCGCGGGGTATGGAGAGACTTCCTGACGGCGCACAATTGAGTTAATAGATACCAATTAGCCCCCGGGGAATTAAGGCCCGAGAGAGAGAGAGAGAGAGAGAGAGAGAGAGAGAGAGAGAGAGCTCAAGTAGCCAGACGCTACAATGGCGACTTTTCGTTTCGATATGCTTCTTGCATCCATTATACTCGTACGTTTATCAAAAAATGCGGCAAGGCAAAGAAATTTTAATTTATCGAAATTATCAAAAAGTAATTAATTTATAATATAATATTTTCTTCTTGTTCCGAAAATTTCGATTTTTTAATTATTTTCTATCAATTTATAATAATTCGAATAAAATTACATTGTTCTTAATTATTACATTAATCGAGATTATAAAAAATAATTAATTTTAATCGAATCTTTTTCTTTCGTCCCAAAAATATCAACTTTTTAAATCATTTTCTATCAATTTATAATAGCTCGAATAAAATTATATCATTCTTAATTGTTACATTAATCGAGATTATAAAAAATGATTAATTTTTAATCGAATCTTTTTCCCTCGTGCCAAAAATATCAATTTTTTTTATTCTATCAATTTATAATAATTCGAATAAAATCATATTATTCTCAATTATTACATTAATCAAGATTATCAAAAACAATTAATTTTTAATCGAATCTTTTTCTCTCGTGCCAAAAATATTAAATTTTGTTCATAATTTTTCTATCAATTTATACTAGCTCGAATAAGATCACATCATTCTCAATTATTGCATTATAATTCTATAAACATTATTCTCAATTAATTAAAAAACACATTTTTGTTACAATCAAAATAAAAAAAAAGATTTCTCATCTCACATTACGTTTCTCGGAACGGTTTTAAATACAAAAATCTTATTTCGAGGATTTTTGCACTCGTCGATTCAGGGTGTAACACACGTGAACCCGATAAATTTTCCTCGTCGACTGTGCGAGCTCACGGTGGAAAGAAACGAGAATAAGTCGAATATGCTGCAAAGGGGGCGAGATTTGTCAATTAACGCTGCGCCGTTCTCTGCACGAAGTGCACTCGAAATTGCAACTGTGTCTGTGCAATTTTTATCCCAATTTTTTTTGGTCCCCATTTTTTTTTGCTCATCGTTTTTCGCGGTCTCGGGCAAACTCGTGCGGTTTTTGTGGCACGGTGCAGGCCTCTGCGGGGACATATAAACGAAAATAGATTTACCGAGACACCACGGGACACACCAGAGAGCGTCGACCATCCGGGCTTTTAACCCGATCTAAATAACGAGAGTGAGGGAAGTGTTTCTGTATATATATATATATATATATATATATGAGTATATACGTTTAAGCCGAAGAAATCTGTCGGAATATGAACGTATAGTTCGGAACGCCTAGGCCGAGTCACCCTTGAATGGCGAAGGCGTGCGAACCCGTAAATCATTTCGATCATTGGGCCCAATTAACTGAGCACTTTTTGATGGCCCAAAAAAGGTCAAATGGGCCTCCGGATAAAAAGTGTCTTCATTCCTCGAGCGATATTTATGAATGTCGCCAACTTTAAATATCTTACAATATTAATATATACGTATATTATATAATATAATATATAATATAATATATAATATAATATAATATAATATATAGTATAATATAATTATTATACAATATATAATATAATATAATATATAATATAATATAATATAATATATAGTATAATATAATTATTATATAATATATAATACAATATATAATATAATATATAATATAATATATAATATAATATATAATATAATATATAATATAATTATAATTTAATATAATAATATATAGTAATTGAATTTTTATGATGTAGAAATATAAATATTTTTTTATTATCGAAATTTGAAAAGAGACAGATTTTTGAAATATCAATTATTTCATCAGAGATGTTAAAATAAAAATATCGGTGAGGCTTAATTAAGATTATCAATGTTAGAAAATTGGTTTCGATCGTTCGTAATGTTTCGTTGGTTTTATTATTTTGTGCCAATCTCGTCTCGATTAATTTCCACGAAATGATCAAGCGGTATACATATGTGACGTAGGTCGTCAGGAATTTAGAGTCCTTGACTGGATGAAACCGGGTGAAGCTTCTTCGAGGGCAAAACGCAAAGAGTCATTGTCATCTTGGTTATGACTTTAACAGATCTTCTTTTTCTCTCGTTGCTTCTTCTTGGCTTCGTAGAGCAAAATGCGCAGAACTCAAGTGTGGGAATCGTTGAGCAACGCGACAGAGAATAAGGCGGATGCTCGAGTAGCGAGAACGCATGCGCAATTTACGATCGTATTCACGATTTTTTTTCAATCCAACTTCTTTTTTTACATCCATTAATCAACAACTTTTTTGTCAATATCTTTATTCCCATATTTTTCAATATCGAAAATTATCATTTTTATTTTTGATTTTAATAATTTCGAAATTTTCATAATTTTCAAAAATTCTCATGACGATCTTAACAATTAATTTATTTATCCAAACGAAACGTCAGATGATAAATTAATTCGAAAATTTGTCAAAATACGAGGATTTGTCAAAATGGAAAATATTCACAATTTTTGAAATTTCAAATTTTTATATTATTCAAAATGGCAAATAAATTGTAAAATTTCTAACTAATTTGGCAATTCGATAACAATTATTCACTTTGGCTTTTATCGAGAATTGATCGATTAAAAAAAAATAAAGGGAATGAAAAATGAAATAAAAATTTTTTTTTTGGAAAATTAAAAAATTTGTAAAATCGAAGAAAAAAAAATACTGCGGAAGGAGAATTCTATATTACTGTATAGACTTCCTTGTAGATGGGTTTATACATTATTTTAACAGTTGCATGTGTAAGTACGTGAATTATGCGTGTGTGCCTGACTCACCCGAGCATCGTCGACTCTACTCGTGTTTTTTATCCGGCGTGAAGCTGTCACGTCGTTTTATATGTATATTTATCTCCCTCTCGGACTTTCCTCCTCACCGTATACTATTCCAATGCTTGCTTGTTCTTCTTTTTCCTCTCACCATATAAACGTGAACATGTGTGTGTGCGTGTGTGTGTGTCGAGGGAAAATTGATGAAAAAAAAATTAAATCGCTTAAATTAATTTTCTTATCAATTTTTGATTAACTATTCGGTGGATTAATTAATCGTTGGATTCGTTAATAAATTAATAAATAAAACAATGTTGTATAAAAAACAATAATGATGAAAAAAAATGAATGTGCTTAAATTAATTTTCTTATCAATTTTTGATTAACTATACCGTGGAATTAATCGTTGGACTCGTTAATAAATAAATAAATAAAGCAATATTGGATAAAAAACAATAATGATGAAAAAAAATGAATTTGCTGAAATTAATTTTCTTATCAATTTTTTTTATCAAACTATTCGTTGGTCATTGAATTCGTTAATAAATTAATAAATGAAACAATAATCAAGAAATCAATGTAGCGACATCGATCGATTATAAAATCGTTAAAATTCTCCAAATATATAATAAAATTGTACATAAATATGAAATTGTTAAAATTGATCGATTAATCAATCATTTTATTTCATAATGAATTAAAAAATTCTATCAAGATCGATCAATCTTGATGACTTAATAACTCGATCATACCGATAACTATTCCAAGAGAAAAACGATTTAATTTTTTGTTTAAATTAAACAAAAAAATTATATCGAATAATTAATGAGTAACCATTCAGGATGCCCACGTGACGAAGGCCGTAATGAATGCCTTGTCATTAGGATGGCAACATATAAGCGGGTGTAGACACGAGCGGCGCAGAATGTGCGATCAGTACAAAGCGAAGCTTATTATAAAGTTACGCAAATCCGTTCCACTTATCTCCAAGCATATTGTAAAAAAAAGAATATTGTCGAGGGATAGTAAGCATTTTCCTTTGGTCGACGAGGGTGCTGAGAAAATTTTCGATGCAACTTATTTCGTTCAATTTTTGGCTGAATAATATTATTTAAAAAAGCGCGGGAAAATTCAAATATTTAAATTACTCCATTTAGCGATGGAAGCAAAGAAGAATGTGCGTCCTAATTCGAACTTTTATAACTTGAAAAAATTATGAATATTATGGTTTTCTTTGTTAATTTTTTTCGTTGACGAAACTGGAAGTCAGCGCTCCTAGCGGATAAAACTTGTACTAGGGACATACGTAAGGAGGCGGATTGCCGGTTATAGAAAGTGAGTTAAAAGACGCTGGATCGGTGGGTTGACGCCTGTTATACGATCGTGTAATAACTATAATTAATATTAGACACGTATAGAAAACCCGGTTTTCTATCGGCGAACCGGTAACGAAAAAAAACAACAACAACAACAACGATATTTCGATTGCCTCGCTCTAGGTGTTGAAAATTGCTAGTTTTCTCCTATTTTTCATTCGAGACAAAAAACGACAGAAATAGTCTCGTTTATCCAACGCCCCCTCGCGAAATCACAACGGTATAAATGCGAATTAGATCAGCTTCTTTTTAAAGTCATTTAAGCTTGACATTTACTTCGTGAAACAAAATTTTTCTTAAAAATAGTGAAAATTGTTAATAATTTTTTTTTACTGGATTATTAATTTTTTTATCAATCTTATGAACAAATTCTCATGACAAATCATTAAATAAATAAATTATATATTATATTATTCATTTGTTTCTATATTTTTATTCATTTTGAGCATAATTTTTTTTATTGAGTTATTCATTTTTTTATCAATCTTATGAACAAATTCTTACAAAAAATCGTTAAATCAATAATTATAAATTATATTATTCGTTTGTTTCTATATTTTTATTTATTTCAAAAATAAATTTTTTTATTGAGTTATTAATTTTTTTATCAATCTTATGAACAAATTCTTACAAAAAATCGTTAAATAAATAATTATAAATTATATTATTCGTTTATTTCTATATTTTTATTTATTTCAAAAATAATTTTTTTTACTGAATTATTAATTTTTTTATCAAACTTATGAACATATTCTCACGAAAAATCGTTAAATAAATAAATTACAAATTATATTATTCATTTGTTTCTAAATTTTTATTTATGTTAAGAATAATTTTTTTTACTGAATTATTAATTTTTTTATCAATCTTATGAACAAATTCTCACGAAAAATCGTCAAATAAATAAATTACAAATTATATTATTCATTTGCTTCTATATTTTTATTTATTTAAAGAATAATTTTTTAATCAATTTTATAAACAAATTCTCACGAAAAATCGTTAAATAAATAAATTACAAATTCTATTATTCGCTTATTTCTATATTTGTATTTATTTTCCGCAAATTAGTTTATAAATCGTTTATAATGTATATAATTTACGAATGTTTATTTACAAGGCGGCATTTTTGAACCCTCGAAGCGTTGTTTGTCTAAAACGGATGCTCACGATTTTTCACAACCGTAATTGCAACAGTAACGGATATATATCTCTCCGTGCGTTGTGTTTATCTCTCATGCGGATGCGATAAGTTTGCACGAGTGAGATGAGAGGGCGAAGAAGATGATAAAAAAAAAAATTTACGAATAAAAAAGAAGTAGAAATAAAAAGAACGAGTTGAAAGCGAGAGTGTTGTTGTGAGACGAGTAATAGTGGCATCGGGCTCGAAGCACATGTGGCGGGAAGCTGTCGCCGATATTACACATGTAACTTCTTCTCGTATGCCTGGATTATTAAGAACGTGAATGACGGGACGACGTGTCCGCGAAAAATTGAGTTCAATGAAACCGTTCGATACGATTTTCCATCCGACCTTCGATTCGTAATTAACAAATTTCAATATAAACATTTTTTCAACAAATTTAAATTTTAACTTCTTCAAATTAATCAAATTAATTAATTGATATTAATTATATTAAAATTATATTATTATATTATTATAAAAATTTATTATAAAAATTTATTATAAAAATTTATTAATAAAATATAATTTTTACTGAAGAAAAATATTGATTAATAAATTTGTAATTATTAATTAATTATCTCAAATTTAATGACAAATTAATTGAGTGATTATCCGAATTAAAAAGTCGCTCTGATAATTAACAAAAATATATTTTTATCGAGAAGAAAAATTGAATAAGAATTATTTTATTTTTAAATAATAAAATACCTCGAACAGCTCCGCGAAAAGGATTCGTGCCCTCGCTGCCGAAAATCCCAAGTGTCAAAACAGTGAAAATAACGATAAACATTGTAAACGATATTTCACTCATGGTGATAAATAATTTTGCACAATAAAAAATCGTCCAATCACTAGTTTCATATTTTTCAATCGTACGTCACTAAAAAATCTCGTGTTGCAACATTTCTCGTTAAAGATTTTCCTCGATACGTAGGTTAATTAATAATTATCGTTTAATGTTCGTAGATCGAGGTAAGAAAATAGTGCGAGCCTGCGTTATACGTGAGCGGCAATCCGCGACTGACTGAGCTTTTCATACGATCTCGAAGAGGAGCCGTGAAAGCTCGTGAGCCGAAGAGTGGGAACGAGAGAAGAAAGAGAGAGAGAGAGAGAGGCGAAAGAAAGAGGAAGATAAAATTGAGAGATAGACTTATGGGGACTGGAAAGGAGCGATCGGTAGGAAAAATTCGTGTGGGCGGTCAGTAAGAGACGCGTGCTCGATGTCATTCGTCGAGAAACCACTATTATGACACGACCCATACCTGCACGCTTTCCTCCCTCTCCATCTCTTCTTCGTCTCTTTCTTTTTTCCTTCGATAATTTCGTTTTTATTCGATTTGCTAAATTTAGGAAAAATATTTTACGATTTTAAATTGAGGATTAAAAATATTTATATAATTGTGCAATTAATATTTTGAATTTGAATTTGTTTAATATTGTGATATTTACGTTTTTGTTTTGTTAGATCGTTAAGCGATCGAATATTGCGGAAGACGTAGGTAATAATAAATATGGGAGAAACGAAATTTATGATAGCCGGTTCGTTTGACGATTTTCATAACGGTAAACGTTACGATCGGTCACGTTTGATCTTGAACCAGAACCTAAATCCACTTGAACTCGATACAAATTATTCGGCTCAGACGTCTTATGGGCTTAAGTATATTGGATGGAGTCACGTTCCGCGAGATTGAGAGTCCCGAGAGCGAGAGAGAGAGAGAGAGAGAGAGAGAGAGAGAGAGAGGGAATAGAACGATAACCCTCGAGTTCACTTCCGCTGATAATACTCGAGTTACAAATCGTTTGTATAGTTCATAGTAATCCGTGTGTTTCGACTCTGGAACACCGTGAAAACACCAATTTTTCTTGGTGTTTGAATTCGGACGGTTATTACGTACCGCCATTTTGTTATATAAGCTTTTGTTTCATAGGCGACATTTTCCTGGATCGAAGGTGCAGCTGGGAATTAAAAAAAATATATCGCTTTAGATATGTTTAATGTATTAATGAATTTATTTATTCATATATTCTCGCGGATAAATCGTTCTTGATTCCCGTCGGAACGCGTGGGATCGGCCGAAAGAAACGCCAGAGGGGGCAACGCGACAGAGACCCGGCGCGATAAACG
Source organism: Tryphoninae sp. A BG-2022a (assembly GCA_030522965.1). Taxonomy (NCBI): domain Eukaryota; kingdom Metazoa; phylum Arthropoda; class Insecta; order Hymenoptera; family Ichneumonidae; species Tryphoninae sp. A BG-2022a. Next base: position 32,705 of record JAPYZT010001603.1, read on the forward strand.
CAATGGTCGCGCGCGGTGTTTACTCACCTCGTAAATATGCATTAAGATTAATCCACTATTGCGCGAGTTAAACCGTCAAAGAAAATGTTCAACGATATCTAAAAAAGTGAACGTATGCAAAGAAAAAAGATTTACACCGCTTGCATGGCGTAGATTCATACTATGGAGGTAAATATAAAATCGGTTTGCGATTCTAACCTATAAATGTTGACCTCGATGGTGCGACTTAACCTCAAAGAGCGTCACGTCTATGCTCGACCGGGATTTTCATTTTTCCGGTGAGGACAAGTACGGGCAATATCTAGAGTCGCGAATACTTTATTTGCATCACGTACGAGAGTTGGAGAAGGATAAACGTTCGGGGTGACTGAGACACCAGCGAAAAAAAAATGGAAATAAAAGACGATGGAGAAACTCGCCTCTTCTCGTACCGAATAGTTAGTTCCGTGAATGGCCGTATCCTCCGAGCGTCGATCGTTCGTTGAATAGTAAATGAGCATTAGCGCGAAGAGCGTCGCGAGTATGCGATGTACGCTTTTTTGCTTCTCGTGAGTGTAATGTTCGTCTCACAGCCCGAAGGAAGCAATCGCTGTCTACCCTGAGGTCTTTCTGGACAAGTGGCGCCGCCTGGCGGGAGCGTCGACAATTGTGATCAACCCAACAATTGTCAAGAGATCTCGAGGCTTGATTATACCTTCGTAAAAGTTCACCTAATGAATACTTTAACGCATGGAGAGCAATTTAAATTCGACGTGACACTCCTACGTGACGGTAGAAAATGTCTTGATTCTTTTCCCATCACCATTGTGAGGATTGGCATGGAATGGCCGCTAGCTCGACGCCATTTTGTTTATGCGCTTGTGCGTGTTGTTTTTTTTTCAAGAACGATTTAACCTCTATAATGATTTTATTTTATTTTGTCTCAATCGATAACTGTTTTTTGATATTCATGAGATTTTTCACTGCACGGTATTTTAATTACATATTTGGATGAGATCTAAATTAATTTCTTCGTATCTGAAGACAAATAATGTACGGTCTTAGATAAACTCACATTTTCGTTTGTTGTTATAAAATGATAAAGTGTTCGTTTGGTGAAAAGATTCCCAGCTATACCGGCGGTCGATAATTCCGGTAGATGGCAGCACTGTACAGGGATCGCGCCATTTATGCTGTTTGACCTCAGTCGTATTTCGAACGTTGAGCTTGGCACAGTAGTCGCTCGCCTGACGCTGTAGTCGCTACCGAAGTCTCAAAAACATGGTGGCGTGGAGTGGTCTGCTTCGTTCCACGGGGCAAATATTGCTTCGAGGAAGCCGATTTTTGCCGAAAAACCTTAAGCAAAATGGTTAGTAAGAATCCACGTGATTGGAAGACTCTGCTGTGCTCGAATGTTTTCCATTGTCATTCTCAGTTCATGGCAATATCGTCTTTTGTTTCGTTACGCAACTTGCGACCGTGATTCTGTGTTGGTGACCCTAGTGATGTACACATTTGGCGTTCGAATTGATCATGCGACGTTCCATACACAATCAAAACAAAACTTATTATGGTTTATAATAATGGCGTTATGAATTAATTATCAATCACACTTGTTTATATCGATATCCTCTGATACTTGCCAATAGCGTTAGCAATCGTTGATGAACGAGTTCAATAAAATGCTGTTATGAAGAAAAGATTAGTACAACATAAGCTAGAGCAGCATGGATGTTGTATTCCATCTAGAAATTAATCACCATCTTATTGTAATGGCATGCCAGTGTATGAAACAAATTCAGAAATTATTTTGTATTTTACAGTCGAAGGAACAATTCAAAAGCGTTTTATGTCGGGTCATGATCGTACGATGGTCATCAAACCTAGCACATGGCAATGGGACAAGACCAAGGATTATCTGCACATGTACACTCTAATTGGTGCAATACCATGTGTCCTAGTTATCATGTACACTACGATATTCATTGGACCTGCGCAACTTTCCCCGATACCAGAAGGCTATGAACCAAAAGAGTGGGAATATTACCGGGTATGATAGATTCTAAGTATAATAGGAAGAAGTTTCAGATCATCCACATGTAAATAACTGATAATTATTTTGTTTCATGTGCTCTCAAGGATCCAATATCGCGTTTCATAGCGCGTTACATCCTCCCTCACCCGCAGATGCACTACGAGCAATATCTACATTTCATATGGACGGAATCCCAGATTCAAAAACTGCGAGAGCTCGACGTGAAAGTCAAGGATCTCATTAGAGATCGTCATGATTATGCGGCGTATTATTATCTGCCATACCATGGTGGCAAATACACTAGAAGGGCTGCGTACTATGAGAGCGAAACGGTGGAGACTGCAAGATAAATCCATTGACGAATCCCACGTTCAAAACAATATTTACAGTGCGAATCATGGATGGTTCATTATCTTTTCTCATAACATCATGTATTTAGCGATGAACTTACATTTACATGTGTCTATTGTAGTATAATCTCATAGACCGAGAATTTCTCCTTGCCGAGAAGGACATATGGAAAATTCAATATTGTACAGTTATTTTGATGAAAGGATCGAAATAGTGATAATAAAGGGCAAATGAAAAGTTCCCAAACCAAACACTTGCTCGTTTTGTTTCTTCACTTTCTTCCTTTTGCATTTTCGAAATTTATTGTTCTCTGTTATTGCATCGTCCTCGTTGCCAATGGTAATAAAATTATCTCTTTTATCGACTGTCAACTAGCTAGAAATCTGCCTAATTCTATTCCTATGCGATCTATTTGATGTTAACAACGACATCTCTATTATCGACTGTCGGTCAGTCAAACTTCTATCCTTTTTTTAAACGTACATAGCCATATTAGGAGATAGCGAAATTTTAGAAACCGCTAATTCTACAGTTTATAAGAATTAGCATTTTAAACTTTCTCGTGTCCAAATCTCCGCAACGATGAATTGTTTTTTCTTTCAATAGCTAGACATTTCTTCGTACGGACGAATATTTCCAAAAACAATAATTTTTCAAAATCCAATTTCCACAGTTGTCAAACATGATTTAAACAAAAAATATCGTTTAAAATCAAAGGGCCTTCTAAACCCTGTGGCCCTTTTTTCCTAAAACAACATTAAAAATTCTGATATAAAAATCAAACTCTCGAACCCAAATACATAAAAACCCAGCCCCGCAGTGTGAAAACCATTCCAATTAATAAAATCTTACAACGATAATTAAATAATTCAAATTTCCCAACAAACCGGAAGTACTAGAATAAAATTTGTATTCTTGCGTGAAAAAAAAAGTTACGAAAGAAAAATCGAGCGGGCTCCATGGTTGCCTGAAATTCCACGTAATCGTTTCAGGTCTTGCCATTTCGAGGCAGAACGCGATCGCATCTCTCGAGGCGGGATGATGTGCTCGCCAATTCTGGCGATGACGCGATCGATCGTTCCGTCTCGATCGCACGTGCACTTTCCATCTCTTTATGTCGCACGACCACCTGGCAGCAAGGGTGGGGGGTTGGCTATGGGCCTGCGCGCGGTACGGTGGGCCTGAGGCGACACCTAGCGTCGATCGACTCTCAGCGCGTTGCCGCCATCTTCGTCCACCTCCCTTCCACCTCCCTTGCGCATGCTCGCACCTCTCTCTCTCTCTCTCTTTCTCTCCCCTCGACCGCATGTAGGAAAGGGTCTCAAGGCCCCTCGTTCGATACCACTCGAGTGGCTCCATCTTCAGGTATTTTTGCGAACGATCCTCGAACGGTCGAGCAAGGCCCTCGCGTAAGGACCCCCATTACACGAGACGAAACAGTCTCGAGCCTCGCGCCGAACGTTGCGGACACCACAGGTGCGCGGGTCCCGGCGAAAAACGAAAAGAAATACAAATTCAAACGAATTATAACGAAACAAAAAGATTATTTTTGTTCAATCGACGAAACAAAAAAAAAATAACGAATCGAGGGAAAGGTTTACAGTGCAACGAGGATTATATTGAGAGGGAAATTTAAATAACGTAACGTAAACAGGAACAACATATTTGAATGTGAAACATTAGTGCTTGGAAAAATAAATTGGATATCAATGAGAAAAATCAAGAAACTTCGAAACGATTCGATTGGCACACATAGGAGATGAAAATTCGATGGAAATTTTAGGATTTTACGGTCTAGGATCAGCGAGAGATTTCGCAGTGTCGATGGAAATATAAAAGTTTTGGTTTGACGCTTCGTTCAGGGAAGTAAGAAAGAAAAGAAAATAGCGGGAGATTTGAATTCGTATTTTTGAATATTTGACGGTTATTTTTCTAAACGATGTTTCAAGGTTGAAACGTTTACGTAGGAAAGAAATAAAGACGAAAGGGAGAGTGAACGAGAAGGAAATACACCAAAATTGGCTCGAGAAGCGAAATTCCTCAAGGTTGCACAATGTGCAACGGGTACGAAACGCGATCGCCTTTCGGCAAATTGAGAACTGGGAACGCCAAAACGGGCTCAGCGCGTCGGTGAACCGGCGTGCGTAGCGTGTCGGTGCGATATAATTTATTTATACGTGTGCGGGGACCAGTTTCTCGTTCGGCTGGCGAGCCGAGTGAGAGGAAAAAAGAACCGAAACGAAATCGAGCGTCTGGCGAGTCCGATCACGAGAAAAGCGAAAAGTGCGAGAGGGAGAGAGAGAGAGAAAGAGAGAAGAGAGAGGGAGAAAGAGAGAAAAAAACGTAAGAAAAGTAAGAGAGAGAAACTTCCAGTCGAGGGCCACGATTTCGCGATGACGTCATTGCCACCCTTGAAAAAAGATAATTTTGCACGAGTCACGAGAAACGTCGTTCAATGTCCTAGCCACGGGCTATCGATAATCGACGTTTAAAATTCCCACCAAAATTCAAACGGAGATCCTTGAAATCGCGAATTGACGAATATTCGCTTCTACGATTCGGCGGATCCAAGCCGCCATTTTGTTGTTCGATTTTTACACGAAAATAATCACGTTATCCTTTCTCAATGGGTTTTGGACTAGTACGAGGCTCAGGTAAGAATTCATTGGTTGAAATATTTATTAATAATGATAATAACGCACGATAATTTAGCGAGGATAACCTGTTATTGAAAAAAATAACAAGTTCTTTTTTGAGGTTATGTCGAAGACAAAGTCATCGATCATTTTTCAAGATTGTGAGGAAGTATGAAAATAAAAAAAACTTGTTTTAATCTCTGGGGCTTAGAGAATCAGCATGAGAAATATTAAGCTGGCAAACTAGTTGGATGACAGTATATCTTTGTCAGAAGGTATATAATAGGGAAATAGACGCGCGATTGGCGATTGGACGCTCGAGGATGGGCTTAGGCACGTGGGTGCTGAGCCTCCGGCACAGAAAAAAAAACTGGGAGAGAGAGACCGGATGGTTTTAATACGAACTTGTAATAGTCCTCTCGTTGGATGATGTTCGTGTTATGCAATTGGAAAAAAACGAGCCCAAGGCTCGACCAATCGAGTCGAATCTAATAGTGGTTGAGTTATATCGACGCAGCTGCGTGTACTCACCCACCCACACTCCGTGAACATTTCATTTCACCTGTGTTGTCACAGTCGCTCGAATAAAATCGAGAGATGCAATTGATTTCCAGTATTTCGCTGTGAGGCCAAGCCTGAAGCTCGTGGCGCCGTCGCGTTGGCGTATCTGTCGCCAAATATGTAATTGACAAGGACGGATATATAAACTAGTCACTTTTGTTTTCTTTATTTATATTAAATTGCAAATTTTTATTAATTAATTGCTGGAAATCGACGTTGTGAACGAAAAGCTTTCATAAAAATCGGCTAGTAAGTGTAGATTTTCATTAGTGATTTGCGGTGGCGAAACTTTGTACTAATTTTGGTGCAAATTTTCGCCGCTAGAGTCGCATGACTAACTTGCGCATTTGTCGACGTAGAACGTACTGTTTTTAACTGATTATCGGACAACTTTTTAAATGGAAAAATCACTTACGATGAACTTCATGAATAGTTAATGTTTATTCAAAGAAATTTTTTATTTGAATATTGATGATAAATAACTAATGGCGCAATTTTAATACAAGATTAGTTGAAGTGTTCGCCACCGACCGATTAGTTATAGTCAACGAACATCGAGAGTGTGATTTTCTGTTCCCTCGTCGATATCACCGAGTGATTTCGTCAGGCAATCGCGCGATCTCTACTCTCCCATTCGCGCATTGAAGTCTCCGAGACTGACCTTTGGACCGGTCACTTTCTTCCTCGACCAACAAGTCGGAAGGCGTCGCTGCCATTTTGTCTCATGACGTCATTTTGACCACGGACATATAAAAGTGAACGGAGATTCTATTAAGCAATTGTTTTCTTTTTCTATTCTTGTTTATAACAACTCGCGATCGACGCGTAACGGACGATTAAAGCAACGATAGACAATAGGACGTGTAATTTATCATAACTAGAATCAGCAATCGTATAATTTACATGGTGAAGATTATTATGAACCACTGGCCTTGAACTTGCCGCGGGTAAAAAAGAATTGAATTACAAGCTGTCGACTTCCGTTTCCCGGACCGCCTCGATTCCCGCGCGCTTAGCGCATCAACGCGCTCGGTCTTCGACCTTGAAATTACAGGTGGCATTCGGTTGCCTATCGAAGAAAACGAGACGATAAACCACCTTGCTTCTACCCCGTATGGAAGGTTATCTACCAAACCCACATAATGCCAGATATTACCTCCCCTACATCTGCTTCCTGTTGTCAAACAAATTCGAACGACCCGCACAGTTGTCACGACTCATTCGACATTTGATTAAAATTTGAAAATTCATCTTTTCTTTAGCTTATTTACATTAAACCTCAACTTGTTTATCGTTGCCCTTGAATATCTAAAAAAAATTCCAAACAAATCTTGAAATTTTTTAAAACATTGTATTTTTTTAAATTCGCCTTTATGAAACGAGAGGAACGATTTGAAAGCCAGAAGGTAAACAAAGTTTCGAAAGCGACGACGAGGGTACCTGGGTAAAATCGTCTACGTCCCTGAGCGACGGTTGTTTTCTTAGCACGCGATCTCTCGGTTCGGCGCAGCAGACGAGAGAGCCTCACGGTTCTCGGTACACGGTGAGAGAACAGAACCTCGCGGGATGTCGGTCCCCGCGCAGTATCCTGGTCCCACGCTTGGGACTCGGGCCTCTCTATTCGCGATTATTTTTCAAATTTATCCGTCCCTGAGTCGTTCAATTATCCCCCAATACACGTCAACGTAAATCAATTATTTGAACCCTGTGTTTATCGGCTACAAAGTTACCTGTTTTTTTGGGCCCTTCGAACTGGGGGGAGTGATAAGCGTGTATTAATAATCCCAACGAATAAAAAAAAAGTGAACGTCTCTGTGTATCCAGCGCCGTACGGCAAAACGTATCACTTTCTCGTGTGGCTTGGCGCTACTATCTTGACTGAAAACGTGGCGCCCTCAGCACCGGAAGCGTTCCCGGTGAGCACGTGACCCCTTGAGGCCCCAAAAGTCACGCCAGGGTCTAACTCATCGTCGCCTCTAACTGTCGTCTGCCAACGTTCGAGCAATTAAATAACGTGAAAGTGTTGGAAGATGCGATCTATCGTTTTAGCTTCTTCTTCATCTTCCTCTTCGTCCTTTAAAGGACTTTCGAATTTAGGATAATTATCGATTAATAAGAAAGATTGCTTAATAGAAAGTGAAATGAAATTGTTGTTTCTTGTTTTTCAAAGTTTATATATTGATAATGCAGAAACAAACTTGCCGAGAGATTCGACCCAGTTATTAATAAAGACTTTCTCTTTTATTTTAGCCATGGACTGGCGGGGTGCCACGCTGACGTTACTTCTGGTGAGTATATTTTCGTGGCTTGGTGTATGGGCCTTATAACCGAACAGTGCTCCTATTATACTCTTCTTTTACTATTGTGTTACTACTACAAACTTACTACGATCTCATTATATCCCTGTGCTACCTGCTTTATTAATTGCCCGATGACGTCCCGGACAAATTCATGAATGGATGCTTCTGTGCGCCGCTCGAAGCACTACGGGGGCTTCCCTCCGACTACTCTCGTATCGAGAACCCCTCTTCTCGTTGCTTGAACGTACGCTGTCTCTCTCTTTCGTGTTCTATTGTCAGGCCCAATATTTTATTTCCAACCCAGACCAGCTGACACCTTTTGTGACCTTGGATCGGCTGTGAAATCAACCCTCCGGCTTTTCATCGATGGCTTGGTATCGGAATAAACGGGGCCTTATGTAAATTAGACTCGGAATTTCCATAAGACCTTATTTCGAACGATAAATTAGACAATCGAACCCCGAGGAGGAATTCGTGACGACAAACGAGTAAATTGCGATGAAAATATTATGTGGGCCTTATTGAAAGATCGTGGGCCTTACGGCAAGGAGGCCCATTTCTTACCAGAAATTAGACGATCGTACCTCGGGCTGGACTTCGTGATAACACGGACGAATAAATTGTGACAAAAAAGATTATTTTGGGCCTTACCGGGAGAAGAATCGGTCACCTTGACGATTCGAATTCGGTGAAAAGCGAAAACCGAGGAATTTGGTACGATGAGGAACGAATGCACGTTGTTATTAATGCGTTTTCAATTTATATTCGAGAGTGCAGTAAGGAATGGCGGCACAAGAAACACGGGGCCCACTTTCTAACACGCGCTCTCGATTTCATTCGATAACACACGCTCTAGCAGCTGCCAAGTCAACACGCGTTTCGGTGTACACATAGTAGTCGTTAGTGCCTCGTAATACACCCGTTGATACGTTTGTGTGTGCGCACGATGGTCAGGAATTCCGAGCACGGGGGAGTCCCCCGGGGCCTTATGCAATTCTTTGTTGGCATATAACGAGCAGATATTCTACGACGAACCCCTTGCCACGGGAGAACTTTATTCAAATCCCGTACATTCGTGCGAGGTCATGGCGTGAGTAGTCTACAACTTGGAAGACAACTAGATCAGTCCCATGTTTTATCAGGCCCAAAGCTCATATCATTTTTTTGTCATCCTGACAATCGCTATCGTGACAACAAGACAATCTCAATATTCCAATTCAACGAGTAAACATATTTTCGGTTCCATTTTTTTGGGCCCTATGCCACATTTTTGGGCCTTACATTTTTTTTTTCAATCGCTCCACTTTCCGATGATCCTCAAGCACGTTACGTACGATTTCGTTCCAACATCGCGAAAGGATCGATACTCGATTTTTTATTTTTACTTGGGACTTATCCAAAATGGCGAACCGTAATTTATCTTGTCGCAATTTTTTCTCGCTACCTTGACACGCTACTCGTTCGAAGCGCAGCACGTGCACCTGGGTGGGGTATACACCGCGCTCCATTCAGCGTTACCGAGCCGGTGTCTAATGACGCCACTCGAAAAGTAGCAATTTTAAATTGTGCAACATTTAATAAACGTCAATTGCGTTTAAACTTGAGAGGAGCAGACATAGAGAAGGGGTGAGGAAGGGAGGGGTGGGGGTTCTTGTATCGAGGATCGCACACCGGCAAGTTAAATACAGTAATGTAACGGCTCGTAAGGCCCCAAAGAAAAATCGTTCCTATCCTGAAACAAAAACAGATGGGAAGAAGGAAAATCTCGGATTTTTTTTTCGGGCCTTATCGGTCGTTCAACGGTTTTGTTTGAACGTAGCGGTTCTTAATCGCGGTGGATTTTTCGGCGGCGAGCTTTTTTTTTCTTCTTCCTCTCGCGACCAGGTACGAAACCACGACAGTGAGAGCTACGAGAGGAAGGAATAGGGAAAAAAAGGACAATCTGTTTGTACAGCCGTTGCGTTGCCCGTTGCAAAGCCACGCCCACTTTTACTTGGTATTCTTTCAAATATATCGGCATGATCTGAACACCAGCAGGCAACTTCGAGTCGAGCTCGTGCTCTGTTGCTCACTCTCTCACTCTCTCTCTCTCTCTTTCTACCTCCATGCTCGTTTCACAAACGTTTCACTCTCGTAGCTCTCGCAAGGGGCCCCCTCAAGTATAAAATACTCAAGTCTTCCCCTCGCTTTATTATTCCCCTATTATAGCCTGAATTATACTTGAAAATTTGATACACGAACATAAAAAGAAATACTCGCTCGAGGGTGTTCTCTGCAAACAGTCACGATACACCTGTAGAACATTTTGAGAGAAAAAAAGAACGTTTTACCAATCGTCATCGTTCAACAATGCCTCGTTCTTTCTTATAATTCGCACGAGAAAATTACCGTTTTCAAGGCAACTGCGCTCTCATCAAAATTTCGTTGATTTATGATCGTGAGACAGCTTTATTTCAACTAATTTTCTCTTTTCTTCGCTTAAATCTCAAAGGATTGAGTGCACACGTACGTCGGACTAGCAAATTTGATTTCTCGACTGGTAAGACCGATCATGAGATTCGTTCACGTATTAATGCACCGGCAGTTAGGGACAATAGACCGGTGGCGGTGGAAAACTGCTGAGAAAATTCAGAGGACGCTAACACGCTGGATGTGCGATGAGGCCCCTCCCTACAATGTTTGCTGCGGCGAACTATCAGCCGAGACACCACGGTTGTATTACTAACAATGGGTGGAAAAGATTCGCGGGTACGGTTAACGAGTGTGGGCGACTTTCTAACCTGGCAAATTCACTTCGCTCTGTCGACGACTTTGCCGTACATACGACGTATCTATCTAATTCAGACAACGTTTTCCCCCCGGGTAATAAAAGTTTCAGTGAAAACTGCACGACGAAACGCGATTCTCCTGTAGCAACGAGTCGAAAGATCGAGGGTTAACAAAATGGCGGCGCTGGAGCTGCGAAATGGCCGCTGCGCGGTAGCCATCTTGCGCATGGCAATGGGAGAAAGAAAATAGCAATGGGTCCCTAGAAATTGCATAATCACCATTCAAGACCGATAAACTCCCGGAGATTGCCTCTTGTCATTTACGAGTGCGCAAACGCTTAGTCGTAACCACGTGATGTCTTCGAACCGGCGCGGGTACACATGAAATCGTGCATACTCGTAAATTTTCACGCAGAACAGTTCTCGGCGCGTGTATCCTACTCAGGGAGTATATTACACATACGAAAGAATAGTTGGAGAGGGGAGAGGTAACCCACGCGTTTTCCCGAAGACATATGGCTACGTCCAAGCGTGACTACGTGGAATGACGTCATTTAAAGCGTGCCCACACAGTCGCAGAGAAATGGTGAATTCGCGATAGGAATTAAATCTCTTCCCTGGTAGGTATCTCACTGCGGGCGGTCCCGATTCATAAATCCAACGCGAGGTGAGATTTCAGGCCCACGCGTCGTGGAAAAATTCAAGCTCTTTCTAAGTAATGTCTCGAAGGAATAAATGAATTTGAGGTTATGTGTCGTAATTTCAAGACGCGGATCTTAGGGTTTACTCTTAAAGGCAACGCGAGTGGTCGGGAAAAGCATCGGGGTATGAAAGAAACCGATATGAAATGAAGGTCTCTCGGCTTGTAAATGCTCTCCTCTCCGTAGATGCGCTTGGCCTTACAAGGCGAAGAGCGTTTCGCATCGCGTCTGATGGCATTTTCATTATAAGTACATGCTTCGATCATTCTCGATCTTGGAACTCGCGTAGTCACTCTGATTTGTACGTTTCTATATTTTTATCAGTAGATCATAAATTACGCGAAGCGATGCATCGTTTTAGGTTACCAGCGGCCATTTTGTCGACTCAACGGCGCGCCCCCATTTTGTGCAAACTTCATCCGCGCCCCGTGGCGTCTCGGCTCGCTTGTTTCTCATTGCGTCAGGCTAATTACGCAATGAATTTGGTAATAAAACCAAGATCGGGAACGAGGAATGCTTTTATTTGTATTACAACGAAAGAACGAGTGTCCGAGTCGTCAACCGTTAACCGGTACTTCTTGCTACCTAAATCGGGGGAACCCGAATGAAAATAAAAGTGGATAAGGCCCTGTAGCGTTGGATAAGAGAGGAAGAAGAGTGAAACGATAGCTGTTAATGCTCTTGTCTCTTGGCTCCGGTGTGTTACCTCTGTCTTCTTCGAGCAGTTATTCTGGTTTGTTACGGATCGTCCCTCAACATATCTTCGTGATCCGTGCCGGTTGATCCACTTCCAGGAAAAAATCGATCCCGCTGGCTAAGCCGTAACCGATCACCACCCGGTTCTTCGATCTATGGGATACAAAAAGCTAGTCGAGCGTCACTAACCCGGCAATTAGTTCGTGTACACGTGAGAAACGATGGCTCATGGGAGACCGGTATCTACAATTTCGTGCGTCTCTCGAAGCCGTTAGCTGAGAAGATCGGTGAAAGTAAGCTTGCCGACGGGGCATGAATAATTGTGACCATTTTTGGGCCCTTTGAAGCGTGGGCCGTCGTGCCCTTGCCGCACGTGACACACGACACTCTCAATCTGATGTCATTCGGGACAGATTATCCAAAACTGACCTCATGCTTGTCAGTGAAAGCGTTCTTATTTCGTTGATCGAAAGTGTACCGATACTCACTTTTTTTATTGGTGTATCGATGGAAAGGTTAGGAATATTTATCACCGGTTGCATGTTACGCATCGACGTAATTCTGTTAATAATTTTAGATACTTTATGATCCGCGAATAAGATTTTCCTAGATTTCTGCCGATTCATGCGCTTTTTTTATCGACGAGTCGATCAATGACTTATCGCAAAATCGATAATATCGATGATTAATCGTCGCTACGACGCGTCCAACACCGTGATGGAAAGACGAGAAAGTTCGAATGGGAATTTGTCGAAATGCCCTGAGGCAGCACCTTCGCGAAATGCCAAGCTCGATCGAATCGCCACAAGGCCTTCGACAGCAGCGCCACCATTATCGAAACTAACCTTACTTCCCGTATTCCCGGATCGTTAAAAATGTGCCCACGGCTCGATTGGATTATTAAGCGTGATCGTACAATAATTTAATATTCGAAAACATTAAAATTCACTCAACAGCCCGTATTATACAACATCCCAATTTTTACATTAGAAAGTCAAATTAATTTTGATATTTGAGATAATTTCGCTCACGAAACTTCGGTCCAAGTGTTTGCGTAGGTGTTTAATGGATCTTCTATAAAATTATCGTCGCCTTGGGATCGAAACGATCGAAGAGAGATTTATGAAAAGAATTTGTTCTTTCTTTTGAGGTTAGAAGCTTACGAGCGTGAGACACAACAAAATGGCGCCCGTCGCGAGGCGCTCGGGTCGAAGGGCTCGCGCGTGGTGCCATCTGTTGGCCTTTGTACACACTAGAGTCTCGAGAAGATCCTTACGATAAGTCGAATATATATCTACGTATACGTGCGTGTACGGATAATAGAGGTGCTTGGTAATCGAGTCAAGGGCAATCGGCCCACTCGACCGCCTCATACTTCAGTTTCACACTCGCCATTATTTCTCATGAGCCGAGAGTTGAAAGTCGATATACGGCTTGTAAACCTCTAATACCATGCTATATACTCCCCGGCCGCAGAAATATACTTACATACGTAGTCACGAGTGCGACGTTACGACGTCGTTTTGTGCGTTCGGAAAAAAGGGAAAAAAATCAAGAAAAAAAAAGACATTGTACGACGATACGGTTATTACAAACTATTACAACAGTTGTATTTGCACTCCAAAGCTGAAACGACCGAGAACTAAACAATCTTGAAGAATCGACTCACGATTCCATCTGTGAGCTAAACTTGTAGCCATTTAAAGAAAGTTTGATCCACTTCTGACAAAAACAAATCGAAAAAAATTTAAACAAATGATTTTTCCGGAGATCAAAGCAGCCATTCTTTTTCATAATTTGTAAACTTCCATTCGTATACTTCCAAACGATTCCATCTGTGAGTTAAACTTCTAGCCATTTAAAGAAAGTTTGATCCACTTCTGATAAAAAATCTGGAAAAAATTTAAACAAATGATTTTTGCGGAGATCAAAGCAGCCATTCTTTTTCATAATTTATAAATTTCCATTCGTGTACTTCTAAACGATTCCATGCGTGAGCAAAACTTCTAGCCATTTAAAGAAAGTTTGATCCACTTCAGACAAAAAAAATCGAAAAAAATTTAAACAAATGATTTTTCCGGAGATCAAAGCAGTCATTCTTTTTCATAATTTATAAATTCCCATTCGTATATTTCCAAACGATTACATCCGTTAGCAAAACTTCTAGCCATTTAAAGAAAGTTTGATCCACTTCTAGCCAAAAAATTAAAAAAAAAAAATTTTCCAATAATCAAAGCATGCCCGCTTTTTCAAAATTCCTAAATTTCCATTCGAACACTTCCAATCATCCCTAAAACATTTTCTAACCCATAACTAAAAAAATAAAATCGAAATCGACGTTAATGCGTTGAAATTGACTCTCGTAAATCAGTATGTCGACGAATTATGTCAGAAAACGTACGCGCGTAATTTTACGAGAATTCAAGGGGAAGAGGGGAGGACGAAGTTCGAAGAAGAGTCTATAAGTACTTACGAAATGTCTCGCCTTTATGGGCTTGTTGCGTAACGTTTCGTATTTTTAATAGTTTTTTTTTTAAAACGTTTACCCGACTGGTTGGGCCTTACGCGTTAGTGCGGTTCCTTCGAGTCAGGTGACGCTCGAAAACTGGGTCAGGTCATACCAAGTCGTTGGCTATGTTTCTATTAAACCGCCCGGTGCACGCCCGTTTAACCAGAATCGTCGTCTACCACAGTAGACCCATTTTCGTATGGCAATTTGCTCGATGGACGATAAATTACGAAACTTAAAAGAGAACGCTCAATTTTGCGCGTCAAGAGATAAAAAGAAAAAACAGGAATTACGTTACAGCCGATAATTTGTTTCTTATACACGCGATCTCGTAGATAAAACGACGTATTAGTTACGATCGATAAAAAATTAATTTTGCTTTTCCCTCCGGTCGACGAATCGGCGATCGTTAAAGCGTTAGATTTTTATTTGTCTTTTTTTTTCCATCGTTTCGTCATCGATTTCACTCGTCTCGTCTCGCGGCTATGAAGTCATATGACCAAAGGGGGCAACTGACTTTTTTTTCTTCTTTGCGATGCGACATACATAGTGCCCGTTTTCGAAGCGGTGATTCGTCGCACGAAGGACTTTATTCTGTTATGACAGTTTTGCTTATCTGGCGATCTAAAAAATGCAAATTTCGTATTATGTCGATGTTTTTTTTTTTTTTATCGAGATTTTATTGTTTTTCTTTTGTGTTGCAGGTGACGATAGCCAGGCACGGGACTGCGCATGCTGCTCAAATACCTATTCTTCCCACGTGTGAGTAGCGATTTTATTGTTTTTTAAATTTCAATTCAATTTTTGGAAAAGGTATTGAACTGGAAAGTTGTGTTTCTATGACAAACATTATCGTGATGAACAAATAAACAAATGAATAAATAAATAACTAAGTAAATAAATAAATAAATAAATAATAAAATAAGTAAATAAATAAATAAATAAATAAGGAAGTGAGTAAATAAATAAATGAATAAATAAATAAATAAACAAATAAAAAATAAATAAATAAATAACTAAATAAATAAGTAAATAAGTAAATAAATAAATAAATAAATAAATAAATAAATAAATAAATAAATAAATAAATAAATAAATAAATAAATAAATAAATAA
>JAPYZT010001604.1:0-20005 GCA_030522965.1 Tryphoninae sp. A BG-2022a
ATCTAGCGGTAGGCAGCGGCGGCGCTTAGCAAAATGTTACGAGCTCTGCACTACCGAAGCCGTCTGAAATTTCCGCTGACTTACACTGCCTCTTAAGGATTAAAAATGTTCCTTATAATATTTTCCCTTATTTTACCCTTTTTATTGAAATCTGAACGGTACTTTTGGTTAAATACAATGAAAACTATGATTTCGCATAAGACTCAATGTTAAATGTATGAAATTGCCAATGCCAATATCGTTTTTCTGGTTCTCTGCAGCTTCTTAAAAATTGAACTGGATCTTGTTCTTATCATAATCTACTACTGTACTGAATTTTATTAAATTCTGAACGGTAATTCTATAACGGACAGTACTAGCTTAAAAATTCTCGGAAATAAGTAGGAAAAAAATGAATTTTTGCAATAAACAATGTAAAATTTGTCGTTATCTCCATCGTTATTATCTCTAACACATAGTACACGAAAAAATAAAGGTTGTTGCTATTTGAATTTTTTCAAATATCTCGCACCATTAAAAATGGTATCGACGAAAAACGAAAAACTACCTCATTTATGAGGGTGTGATGAATCACCCTTCAAAATTGTTTTTGCGTAAATAAACAACGTACATGTCTCTTAGTTCTCGATACTCTTTCACATAACAAAGTTTCAATGAAATCAGAGGGGGAGATCTAACAGTAAGCGATGTTCCTTGTAAGAGTTATTCTCGAGCGTTTTGGTATTTACTTTTTGGACTCTCTCTAATATACCAGTATATCTACTTCTTTGCACATTATGATCACCGTCTCACGAAGTGTGTTAAAAATTCTACTATAGCTACGGTCGTGAAGGATTGTCGAAAAGTACACTTTGCAAATGCGAGTCGTTTCTCATGATTTGGTTGTCAACCTTGGCCAAAAACTGACAAGATTTTCGTATTTATAGGTGTCCTTCTAACAATAAGACACATGGAATATGACTTACATATAACTTATAAACATTTCACAATTATATCTCAATTTTGTGTGAAAAAATCTTCGAACTCCCATTCATCACTTGTTTTCCTTCAAATAAAAAAACCGCGATGCCTTTCAACGTTTAGAAAATGAAAACGTCAACCTGATTGAAACATTCCTGAAAGACTTATTGAAATCTATACCTTAAACATATATATTGGACATTGCATAATGCGTTTATAAAATATCGAGAACCTAATTTAACGCATTATCGACCTGTAATTATCGTATAACGAAACTGTCTCTCAATTAAGCATAACCTTGATTTCTCCATGGGCTTCTAATAACCCAAACCTAAAATGCTAGTCTCAAGCTTGAATTTGTCCCGTCTTGATGCCGTTTGCACGTTTTAAACAAGTAAAATTCTAACTTTACGTAGTAGAGTTAGCTTAAAAATTCCACATATAGGTTCCACGTATAGGAGCTCTTTATTACGTCACTGGAACGAAATTCTGAAATACCTATAAGAAAGTACAGTAGGTATACGGAAGTTTTAAACGTTTACACATAATGTATGTTGACTGTAATAACGACGTATGAAAATGTGAAGGATGATATTCATTCCATTGCAATACCGGTCATGCATGAAGGAATTCAGTAAGAAGCCTTCGACGCACTATTTTACAATGCGACTAGCATCGTGACGCGCACGATTTATCTCACTCTGCAGTGACACGTCATTTATTGTAATTCGTTTCATAATCTGTTTGAGTTTTTTTTAGTAACTTTTAGCCGAAAACAATTGGAAAATGGATAATTGCTGTACCGTACCTACTAGTAGCGTACTGTAACCATCGCCTAGGATCGTACTGTAGTTTAATATCGCGACGACTTAGAATCTTTTTATAATGATAAATGAATAAGTTTTAGTTGAGCGAATATTCAACTATAACATAATTTTGGCCAATAATTATATTTCACGTCGAAAACAACCGTTCCAGAAAAATTGAAGTTATTCGAGTGTTCATACTTTTGTAAATAAGCAATAAAATAGAGAAATATTTTAGAAATAATTCGGATGGAGGGTACCTATATACAAATATTGCATGTTTCCAATATTAGTCGCACGTGTGTACCTGTACCGTATGTGTGTGCATGCGTACAAATTATATTTATATTAAGGTGGTGGCGGTAGTATTGCTATACAGGGAATTTGTAAAAAGGCGCTTTCAATTTTCTGAAATTCGTTATAAATATATAATACTGCTCGGCAAACTCCCTAGATAATAATAGATATTGCACGTGTTATATGCATTTAAAAAGAGACGCAAATTCATTCCCAATTTGTACTAGTATTATCAGGTTTGGTAACATATACATGGTGTTTGAAACGTCTGGAAACGATCGAATATGTAAAAAACAAAGCATTTTGGAGAAAAATGTTTCAGAGAAAAGTTGTATGGTTCCGAAAAAATTATTAGATTGGACCACTGAATTGACCTTGAAGAGTCATTTGAAGGTCACCTCGATTTTTGTTAAATGGCACCCCCTATTTGTTATTGCATATTCTTGTAGCTGATCGCGAGAGCTTTCCAAAACACTATAATTAAATGTTTTTTCATCAATTACTTTTTGACTTATAAGGCTTCAAAAGTACAATACCGCCGGCATTAGCGTTAACCGAAATGTACCACGTGGAGGTTGCGCGGTCGGATTTATATCTCCTGTGTGTGTGTGTGTGTGTGTGTGTACAATGCCGGCGGTATTGTACGTTTGAAACCTTATAACTCGAAAACTAATTCATGAAAAAAAAACATTTAAGTATAGTGTTTTGGAAAGCTCGCGATCAGCTACAAGAATATGTAATAACAAATAGGGGGTGCCATTTAAAAAAATCAAGGTGACCTTCAAATGACTCTTCAAGATCAATTCAATGGTACCATCTAATAATTTTTTCAGAACCATACAACTTTTGTCTGAAACATTTTTCTCTAAAATGCTTTATTTTTTACATATTCGATCGTTTCCAGACTTTTCAAACACCCGATATACACTGATGTTTTTCTACATATAATGGCAGCTTGCTCAATGGAACTAAATGCCATTTTTTCCCAATACTCGTTCTCCTTCGGCCCGTGCGGCAAACAATATTTTTCGTTGGTTATAATAGTGAATGATTTTAGAAAAAGGGCTATATGTACTTACACCCTGTGTGTTTTCATGTGAAGAAAAATAAAGAAAAAAATCTCTGTTATATTTAGTAAGCAGTAATTTATACAATATGTGGACGAGTTACAACTACAACTCGATAGCATCCCTCAAACCTTGCTTCTTTCTTATTTATTCTTTTATTACATCAGAGGAGACGAATCAAAAGAAAATGGAAAAAAAAAAACTGAATCGGTGTATTCCCCCATACGCGTAAATCTATTCATCACTCCCTGCAAGTTGCCGGTAGAAACACTCGATTTCCAACAAACTCAATTCCGGCATCGGCGTTAAAAAGAAGTGTCCAGAACAGGGTATTTAAGTTTACTACAAGAATTCAATTGGTCGCCGTGATAACACGATCGCTGATTTGAAAACGACAGTTATCAGTAAATCACATTATCGAAAATTCCTCGTTAAAAATTGAAATAGACAAGAAATTCGTCAATTCGGGTCATTCAGCATCGATATAGATAGCGGCGATGCAGCGATGTGCTTGCGCATTAGCGCAATTTCTTGAACTGTACCGCGGGGAAATCATATCTATATTATACTACTTACAATTAGACTAGCTTCGATATCACGGATATGGAAACTTATTCGGTGCATTATTTTCTATTACATATATTCATATCAAACACCCAACTACCTCCGTATTTGGCACTAGTTTGTTTTTGTTACAACATCTGTCCCTATTTTGATAGATTAATCGATCAAAAAACCCGAGAAAATATCGACTAAAACCTCGTTATTTTCTCAAACTCCACTCTCCGATACCGTTATATACATTCAATGATATAAAGCTCATAGCTGGACGATGATACGGTATTGGAGGTCCAGGTTCGTTATCCATTATTGCAATAGGTATATCATAAAATTAATTTAATTCTCTTTAGTATTAAGTAAGAAGTTGCGTTGCAACAATTTTTATAGTAAAAAAAAAACGTACTTTTTCGACATTTTTACAAATTATGGACGCAATGTTGTGTTCGTACTGTGTAGTTACTCATGTTACTGCGGCACATTTGTGTGTCTATCTTGGAACGATTGATGAAGCGGAAGTAAACTAGAAGCCGTACGAAATTACATTGGCTTCCGTCGAAACCGAATCAACAAGGAGGCCAGATGCACACGGGAAAGATTTTCAAAAAGCGTTTTACCGTGCGAAAGTTTAAATTTCCTCGATTCCACTCTTTCCGTAGGTTTTTCATAATTCACGAAGGAAGAAGGTTTTGTGAAATTTGACGAATTTGGATTTATTAATTGACGTAATTTTTCCATTATAAAAGATAATTGTTTGCTGCATACATACCTATTATTCTCCTATATTTACTTGAAATTTAATTGTATTTCGCAACGTTGTTAATTTCTCGATCGGCTGACTCACTTCCCACATTCTCACTTCCTACCTATATACGAAACTATGCGACCTCCACGAGTGAGAATTTGATTATTATACTGATTTCATTTTTACTCCAAGCATTGAGAATATCATAAATGAAATCATAAACGATAATCGTACGATATCCCCGAAATAAATTATCGATTGAATGCAGTACACGCGTTAATGTGCAGTTCGGTGTCCTCTGCACTAGAATGTTGCTGTTCGGGCAATCTGCGACGAAAGGCTGATTTAGCTGACTTTGTAGTTCAATGAGTCAAGCACATAGCTTCGGTGAAACGTGCGCGTCCGCTTTTTAAATTTATACTTAAGTTTTATTGCTTCATATAGAGTCCCATAAAGAATTAGATTCAATCATGCATAATCATAAATACAGTTAAGATTCTGAAAATGTAGGAATTTAAACTACGTATCGTAATGTGTAGGTAATATGTACTTCCGTAGGCAAGATCCAGTGTCATCGGTTTCAGTTGGTACGAAAGCAATAGAAATTGGTCTTAACCAATGCAGAATTTTGGCAATAAGTGGGTCGAAATCACATTTATCCCTGTTCCCCTCATGGACAACGATTTCATCATAGTACGTCAAAAAAAAATGTTTAAGAGTGTTTTTTTTTATTAAATATCGAGTTCAAGACTTTCTAAATCTTGTACAAGTTGAATAATTTATTCCATTTTAATAATTTTTTTATCATTGTCATTATTGCAGTCGGTAATGTGCTTTGGTATGTCACTAACAGAAAATTCGACGCGAAATACTTAATCAATAAACCTACAGACTGTGCAGCTCCTTTCAATTACGATCGTGATCGATTTTTCACTCATAAACAGCAATTTTACAAAACGATTATAAATCTTTGCAACCCATTACGACTATTCGAAGAAATTTGAATGCTCTGCCTTCATGAAGGCATTGAATTATGATGAGCTACATTCTCCTTAAGTATATATTTATTATACTATATATTAAACAACAGTTTGAGCTGAATAATGGATCGACGAAAATGTTCACGTAGCAAATGTAACTAGTACGATGTAAATGTATTAAGAATAAATAACTGAAAATGATACATCGTAAGTATTTCGAGCACATGTATTATCTATGTATTAGAAATTTGATCAGCTTCGTGCAGTTTGTTTCACATAATTACTAAAATCTGTTATATACCATTAATAAAAAATACAAATTTGTAGTTACTAACGTTTATCAAATCATAAATAGTCATAATATCAAATCACAAATAATCATAATCAGTCATAAATAGGTTCTAACAATTCTGTAGACAGTACAGTATTGATTATCTTTATAACCATCATTTGATATGTTTAATCCAGAGTGTCCTGACATTTTTCCCATAGACGAGATGGACGAGGAAACAGAAATTATCGTTAGACGTCATATCTCCCATCATAACCCATGTGCGAAAACATATTGGGGGCGAAATTATTACAATGCCCTGAGAAAACAATGAAAAGCCTTAACGCGAACGATGAAACTGTTTAACTATCGATATCTTGATAAAAAAAATAGATCAGATCGAGTTGATCAAAAAATTCTCGTCTTAAAGCGTGAAATGCGCGTCTTCTGGACGTATATAGATAAAATATCCAAACAAAATAGGTACTCCCCCCGCTATTTCTCAAGTCAATAGCTAAATTTGATTACCAATCTAGGGATAAATTGGTTGTTTTGTACTACGGCATTGTAACAAATGAAACAAATATCACTCCTCTATTCCACCATTCAAAGTATTCAAAGTCTTAGTATCTTAGCTTTATTGGCGAGGGGTTAGTCACTCGAGAAATCAATGAATCATTTCATCTAAAATCAGGCTAGGAATCACTAAAAATCACGTGAAATCGCAGGTTACCCTATTTAATTCGGAAACCACGGGAATCGTAGTGGAAATTGCAAGAAATTGATTCCTTTTGGAAATTGTTTTGCCATCGAATCTGCGAGTAACAAACCCCTCGTTGTTCCGGTTATTAAAAAGGTATGAACGTTTTTGCGAAAATACAAAAAAAGATCGAGTATCGAGGTGTTAATAAATATTTGCTTTTAAACGGTAATACATCGACGGAAATTAAAGATCAGTTGGACGGTGATGTACGGTGACTCTCCTCCATCATTTAGATCCTCGAGTAAGATCGTTCGAGTTTACCAAATGCTGCTAGACAATCGTGGAATCAAAGTGATACAGATGGCAGAGGTTGCTAAAATGTCTAAAGACCGTGCTTGTCGTAGTATGGAATCAAGATTTCGGTATGAAAAAGTTGTCTGTGCGTTGGGTGCCGCGCTTGCTCACCTACGACTAAAAACGCGTTCCCACGAACTTGTGTAACGCTCCGTTGGCGCAATTTGGGCGTAATAAACCAGAGTTTTGATGCCGATTAGTTACTGTACGTTAATCTTGGATACTTAAGTACTGTAGTGAACATTTAAGTTTAAACTGTTGATACGAGGAAGGGTCACGATGTTTCCTGTGAACGGGTCACAACGTCAGGCGAGATAATAATGGGAAAATTGGGCGAATCGGTTTTCTACATCGATCGACATCCTAGAGAGTCCGGAGAAAGCATCCGAGGTGAAAGAGGGTCGAGAAGAGGGAAGGTCACCTGGCATCGCATTGAGGTATCTACCTTCAAGTGAAGGGAGCATTGAGCCCACCGCATATTGGTGAGATATCGTCGGCGTCCTGGATCTTTATAGGTATCACCCGTCTCCACCTTTAAACTTCTTACTCAATGTATATGTCATTGCCATTGTTCATCACTTAATTTATTATATTGGTGTTTTATATTCATATGAGACCATCGTTTTCATTACCCAATTGTCCTTTTTTAAAGTACTAATCACGCCGCCCTGCTTAGGCGAGCGTAAGGAACAAACAAGCTAAGAAATAAATGAAATTCGCATAACCCAAAATGTAACATACAATATTACTACACATCACTATACCCCAGAAACGAAAATACAGTCAAAATAATGGATTGCGAAGGTGTCTGCTCAAAATCTGCTCAAAAAGAAGCAAAAACTGTTTCTTCGGCAGGGAAGTGTTGGTGATTGTTTTCTTTTATTTGGAATAGTCGAAGAGTTATCTTAAACGATTATTCTCAAAGAGGAAAAAAACATTACAGGGCCATACTACGCATCATTAATTGACAGGCTGAAAACAGAAATTGTGAAAAACGACTATATTTGTAGAAAAAATATGTTCTCTCATCGATACAAAGCCCCGTGTCGGATGCCATGGCGATAATCCATTAATTACAGTGTGGAATGCTCGACCACCTTCCTTACTCATCGAATTTATCCCAGAGCGACTGTTTTGTTCCCTAAGCTAAAAGTTGCACTCGGAGGCCGGGTATGTTCGTCAAATTAAGAGACCCTCGCCCTCGTAAATAATTATTTTGCAGAGAAGGACGAGATGCATCGCTGAGAGTCGAGTCTGGACTTAAAAAGCGACTATGTAAAAAAATACAAATAAATTTTATAAAAAAATCCTTTATATCTTGGTTAGGTCGGAAAATGTTCAGACCACCCTTGTAGTCAGAATGTCAGTGAATATAATTATATTGCAATCATGAATAAAGAATTTTGTATTAAAATCTCACAACTTTTTATAAAGTTATGTCAATTTTAATAAAAAGTATTAGCCAATGTCAGGCGAAGGAAATTCGAGGAGCTTTATTTGAAATTAGTTTATTCTTATTATCTGAATTTTTCTTGTCTACCCTTTTCGGGTTTTGACAAGCTTTTTGCCACTTTTTATTTTCTCTTAAACCTTTACTGTCTTTTTTATACGAGTGCTGGCTGCAGCCGCTTTCGGTCCGTTCTCTGTACCCTTCCTTTATCCTGTATCGCATTTGCCGCGAACGGAGGGAAACTGCAGAAAACTTCCGTCGATACAGGTCGGTACGTGCCTAGTTTCCCCAGTGGCAATGCGAGTAAAGTCATGCACAACAATCACCGGAGGCACCTAGGGCCCGGCACCTCCTCAGCTGTGATACGATGGGTCATCGGTTGCTTGACCAGCGTTACCATCCGCGCGACGAGAACCGCCTTGCGGGAGTACCAAAGCCGAACACCGACCTTCCATGTACCACAGAGAGGTTGGACATTTGTTTTTGGTCGGATCCGAACCAGCACGATTGCAGAAAAAATACTTAGAAATTTTTTTTCCATCGGTGTCGACTGTAGGGATCAAACCCGGGTCCTCTGCGTGTGAACCCAGAGCTCTATCCCCTGAGGCACTGCGCTCCTTATTTGAAATTAGTTTTGTGACATGTAACTTTATAAGATCTCAATGAAAAGAAAACTTGTCGAAAGATATGAAAGAAAAGTACTTCGAGGTTCAAATTGCTTTTTCCTTCAACTCCGTACGATAAATGCAACCAAAGTTACATGCTGTCAACAATTTACTATTTCATTAAGAGTAAAAAGTTATTTTTATTTGTTTGAACAGTGTAGCTTGAATGATAACTAGGATTACACTTTCAATAGTAATCGAATCGTCTCGCACCTATAATACACTATTGGATGCCTCATTTTTCCTTCCTGATGACAAGGGTTTCCCGTCAAGAATTTACTCTACACGTCTACTAGTAATTACTAATAATTACGTTAGCAGTTCTTCAATGATGAGACCAAAGGACATAGGAAAATGCCAGAAGTTGATATTTCGAAGAAAAATCTAGTCATATTGTGCGTGGTTCCACACACAATCTTTATAGAGAGAGAGAGGTGGGGGGGGGGGGAAGAGAGAGATATATATATAGTACACCACAGGTTACGTTCGATCTATACTGCCCGCTACATTTGGACAAGTTCGAGAAGCTTTTCATTCGTCGTCTTCACCACTACGTTCTGCTTTACTCATTAGGGCCAGTCTTTCGTGCTCAGTATTGCTAGACACGTACTGACGTGGCTCTTGCCGGTAAACCTCGGTCACCATCGATTAACCGTCGACATGCCTGTCTCACATCGTGATCAACATCTAATTGCTCGGCACGAAATTTAAGTCAATAACGAATCTTTTTCAATAACATATTTTAAAAGTACACCGGCAAAAAAAACGGGATCGCCAAACCGTCGTTTTGTAACTCGAAGTCATAAAATTGAAGTGGGCAGAAACGAGAATCCAATTAAGACTTTTTAACCATAACATATTTGACAAAGATAAAGATAATACATGCGATATCAATTAGGTACAATTTCTTATTACTGTTTATATATATATATATATATATATATATATATATATATATATATATATATATAATATTTATCATTCTCCAATGTATGCATTTGCCTCGCGGCACATCATTAATAAGCTAAAAATCAGTGAAATTCTTGTCGGGTACGTTGTTCGATCGTTAAGCAGACTGATAAGGCAGCGCATCGGAGTACTCTTAAGAGTCAGCGTTACAGGCGACGAGCGATTCGAAAACGCGATCCGTATTTTCTCCGAAAGTAAGCAACCGATCGCGTTAAAAATTTGAGAACATTTAGAGAATTATGGCAACAAGGGCTCATGTATTTTTTGTCCAAAATTTTTATCATTATTTTCTAGATACCCTCAGAACTTTAACTTAATGAATGCCGTTTTTGAATCTCCCATCGCCTACAATGCTATTTTCAAAATTTTTGAACAAAGAAACCATTTAGCCACTTTTTGCTACAATTCTTTAGATATCCGCAAAATTTGTATGCGATCGCTTGCTCAGTTCCGGAGAAAGTACGAATCGCGTTTTGGAATCGCGCCTCGCCTGTAACACTAGCCCTTTAAGTAAGAAAAGCTATTTCCAAGGACTAGAACCATTGGAGGATTCAATGAAGAAACATTTTGGGGAATGTTTTCAATAAGTATAATCTGACGCTTATTGAAATTATACTTATAGTCCAGTCGAAATGTACCAAAATATTTGACCGACTTCTAAACAAATACACAAGAGTAGCGAAAATTTGTTTGTTGGTTCGCTGAACTTTCAGTGATGTGTCCTTAAAATTTAGAAAAAAATTGGACATGTCATCTATCAGAGATTATTGAAAACAAACCGTTTATTTAATTTGTATTTTCTTTGCTGTAGGCTTTACCGAAATATGCTTCCTACAAAAGTTCAACCCTGTGAGTTTCTCTACAAAAAGAGTCCTATGCCACAATCATGCGACACTGTTAGTTTGGCGGTAAAATACAATTAAAAAATAATTCATCTGTTTTATTTAGAGCATCTGCTATCGATCATTTATGAACATACCGCTCCAACACCAAATCAGCAGGTGTCTTTCAACATGAACACTTACGATTTAACTTAAAAAAAGAATTTTGTGAAAAATAAACTCTATTTTTCGAGGACGTAGAATTTTACCGTGTAAACAAATGGAAGTACCATCTTAAATTACGAAGCTAAATGAATTACCTATATTATGATGGGCTTGCGCAAGACACATAATATGAAAAAAAAGATAGTCTCAATATGTTCATTACAAGTCGAGATATCGATATTGATAGGTATTTTCGATTTATTATTGTTGTAATAACAATTTTCGCAAAATTCAAGTTGCAGCAGCTTCTCGACAGTATTGTGTATACGATTCAATATAAAGCTAAGCCTGTGGGGGGTTCATCTCATTGCGGGAAAAAGATCTAATTCGATCGCCCGCTCGCGAGTCAGTGAGCAGTGTCGACCGCGTGGCCGGGTGGCGTGAGCGGATGTAGGGCCTCTCATCCCGCGACGCTCTTCGAGCAACTTGGTTAACAATTTCAATAACTCCCTTGTAAATTGTCGTAAATAGTTATTTTTTTAATTCTGCGTATTTTTTCTCCACGATCTTGAGACAGTTTCCGAAAATTAATTTTTTCTGGCTGTTGCCTCAGCGATTATTGATTTCTTTGAATTCAAATATGGTTGTGTCTGTAAACAAAATTACAATATACTCGTATGAGTAAAGGTCTAATAAATAAATTGTATATTGTCCGGAGTTTTATTTATTACAATAACTATACTACATACATTATTACCCTCTAAAAGTCTAGAAATGATTACTGTTTTTTAGTTTTTTTTTCTCGACAGAGTCAGTCTTCATCACCACTTACATCATTCGGGACTCCGGTTTGCGGAAACGTAATAGCAGTTGCATTATCAATTTCATCGGAAAATCTGACAAATTCTGCGCCGAATTCTTCATCACTTGAAACTATTTTTCGGTTCAGGAATATTTTTGCAGTAGACCCCGTTGCATTTATTACATAAGATTGTGCATTTTGACCTTAATTTCCGACACGTGCAATAAGATGTGCAATGACTTTTATCGCACTAACAAGATATAATTTCTAATAAATTAGGCAAAATTCTGTTTTCGAGTCTGAAAGGTTCATTTAATTCGTGCTGTCTTTCTACAAGTTTGTAAATGGCTAGGTGATTGTTCAAAAAGTTGCAATATGCTAGAATCCATTTGGCGCAGGAAAGAGATGAACGCTTCAAAGATGTTCTACTATCATATTGAATCGTATACCCATAAATGTTGAAAAGGCTCTGCAACTTGAATTTGGCCAAAATTTTTATTAAATCAATAATAATTCAGTAATTCGTATCAATATTCATATCTCGACTTGTAATGAACATATTAAGACTTTCTTTTTTTATTACGTGTCTTGCACAAGCGCATTATAATCTGAAAGAGTAATTCAATTATCTTCGTAATTTGAAGCCGTATTTTTATTTGTGTACAAGCTAAAATTTTATATTCTGAAAAATGGCGTTTATTTTTCACAAAATTCTTTTCTTAAGTTAAATTCTGAATGTACGTGTTGAAAGTCACCTCCTCCTGAATTTCTTTTTATCGCGCGACCCTTCTGTACTAGCTGGAATTTTAAAACTCTGAATTTTCGCCGATCGGACATTGTTGCCTATTACCTATATAATATAGACCGATCAATGTTTTGTCTGTCTCTTGTGGACAGTTTTTCCTAGATGATATATGAGTATTGAAACGAAGTATGTTGATAAATGACCGATAGCAGACGCTTTAAACAAAACGAATGGATTGTTTTTCAATTGCAATTTACCGCGAAACTAACAGTGTCGTGTGACTTTGGCATGGGACTCTTTTTGTAGAGAAACTCACGGCATACAACTTTTGTAGGAAGAATTTTTCGATAAAACCCATAAGAAAAAGAAAATATAAATTAAATAAACGGTTTTTTTGTTCAACAATCTCTGGTTGGTAAAAGACATGTTCAAATTTTTCTAAATTTTGAGGGTCGAAAGGCCCCGAATGTCTTAAATGAACCAGCAAAATAATTGGCGCTGCTCGTGGGTATTTGTTGAGAACTCATATCTAATTCGACTGAACCATTAGTTTTTTATAGTACGAGAGCTCGCAATCAAAACCATGTATTATCGTTTTACGGCTAAAACCGTATAAAATCGTTAGATTAGATGATTCTGAACTCAACTGGCCGGGTCAAAGATGTAGCACCTAGATGGGAGCCCGTTTCTGCTATATTAAAAAATAAAGGCACTCGGCGTTATCACAATACGTTCAATATTGATAATACATAGGCGCAGGTATATAGATTTTGTCATTTCATTACGAAAAAAATTGTTTTCAGACGTTTTGCGCGTAGCATCTGGCCTGAGCATATTTTAAAAAATGTCAACAATTTAGCCGAGCTGTATCATAGTAACCCGCCTAATTTATTGTTGAGCCTTTGGTATGCCTGCCAGAATTATTAAAATACTATTTTTCGATATTTTTAATGTCGCTTATAATTCCAAAAACGAAAAAAACCTTTCGGAGTTCAGCCCACAAATTGATGGAAGTGCTTTGTTACACTCCCAGTCCTTCAACTTTAGTTCGACAGTTTCGGGTAAGCGCTTTATCAAATATTATATAAGAATTTGACAGTTCCAACTTTTTCGTTGACTCGTTCGTTGGCTTATACGCCACAATCCGTTTTTTTTAGGATTTTTAGCTATCTAAATTTGTCTGATAACTGAAAACTGATTTTTTCGCATTACCTAATCCCAATTAACTTGTAAAAACTATTAGCAGATGGACTACTACTATAACATCTGTTTTGTCTCATTTCTACGTGTTTCAAAATGGTCTCTTGGATAGGCGCTACACTACTGACATCTTAGAAACATTTTTCGGGATTTTAGCTCTCTATAATTCAACTACATTTCGAAAATCAAACATATTACTATGATACAGATCGGTAAAATTTCTTGACACTTTTGAAAATGCAGTCAGGTCAAACGCTGAGTAGAAAATTTCTGAAATTATTATTTTTTTTGGTTCAGATTAATCCCAACTATCGATTTTATCCGGTTTTGGCGGTACGCTGCTAGTGATGTTAAAATTGTGTCCGGGGATCTCGCACCATTAGGCGCGTTAGACAGTTCCGATGCGGGAATGTATTTTCTCGATGTCACGACTTCCGCGCGCAGCACCGTCGCACACCACGAAGTTAGTTGCGAGCGAGAATTCTTTCTTTTTTTCTTTTTGGTCTGAAGTTATCTGAGTAGTGAACATACGGCATATATAGTACTACACTACGCCAACGTACTTACTGAAATAGTACGAAAGGTTTTCGCAGACTCAAGTGTTGCAGTTTGCACGCATATGCGCGTAACGTCCAATTCAGTCAGTTGTTCAATTCAATTCAAGTATTATTTGTTCAAACTTGTATTCATGGTATGTAATATCGTTTATCGATCATCTGACTAAGTTAAAAATTGCTTGAAGGCCTAAAAAATTCTTTTGTCCTCACGCCAAAGAAGTATAATTTCTTATGTGAGCGCATAAGCACGCACATTTGTTTTCGGTATCGTACATATCTTTTACGCAATCAACTGAGTCACTGAGCGAAGTTTGAGGTGGGAAGTTGATTTTTCTTTATCGTTTTCTATAAGAAACGTAGAAATAAGAAGTACTGCAATAGTACCGTATAAGAACGTCAACGAGTGTTACTAAAAATACACTGGCAAAGCAATAACTTCATCTTCATCCTGTTAATTTGATCTAGGCTCCACAAATTGTTTTTTGTTTTCAACCTTCTCGGGATATCACGGAATTTTTGAATTTAGCTACATAGGTACTAGTTAATTTATATTGTATAGAAACTAATTTGTAACAAAGCAAATTCGTTGATAGTTTGAAAGTTTTGAACTTTGAAGAAGATTTTCTACATTGGTATAGAGAAAAACAAACCATGGTTATAAATGTATATTTTTGACGGCGTGAGTTAGGGATCAAGAGGGTCCGAAGTCAATAGTACTAGTCGTGAACGAGTAGTGGTAATCACCACGGGGCTGTGTGCTAGTAGTAGTAGTAGACGCGGTAGTATGGCCAATCCGGCTTTCTCAGCGAGAAGTGTACCTTGGCACACTTATGGATCAACCCCACGCTAGCGGAGCTATTGAGCCACGCCAAGTCCGACGACGAAGCCAGGCCAAGCCATTCGACTCTCTTCGTCATCGAGTCTACGCTCTTACAGACTCCGCAGATTCCGCCACAGTGAATAGAGCGTTCGTCTAATCACCGGAAATGTAGGTTGTTCCGAAGATGTGAGAAGAACAATTCCATACATTTCGAAGTTTCTTTTAAAGTATAATATCAAACTCGAAACATTTATATTAAAGATTATTAATGCAAATATAAATTCTTTCGTGGTCAACTGTAAAACTACATTTGAAAAAAGAGTGTGATTTCGTTTGTAAATCCCTTTTCTTCGTCCGACCACATTTCGAATAGCATCAACAAATTCAGAAGAATCTCCATATACCCATCAGAGGTGACCTACGATAAGATTGAAACCAGTCTTCAGTGAGACTGTAGGTAACGTAATAATTTTCTCCTCGACAAACGCAGTTACGTTGGTCACCTCTTCATCTGATAAATCACACAATACGGGTGTTTCCTCTTCACTACTCCTCAAGATATGGTCGTCTTTCCTAATCTTCCGGATGACATGACAACGCATAAAAACCAACGGATAAATATGATGTATGACAAATTTTGAGTTTATCAAAAAGCCGTGCTGGTACATTGTTGAAAAAATGCAAAAATACATTTTTTTTCTTCATAATTTGATTACCACGGCATACTCGTAGAATATCGGCTCTTCAGAAAATACTCAGCTGCAGACACAACACTTACAAATAATTACTTTTTCATTTGCTTTCGTTGGAATTTATTTATTGAGTACCTATTCTATGAAATATTGCGATTGGTCATTTCCTTCGGAGTTAGTCTACGGCGAATACGTACTTCATTTTTTGTCTCAGAAACGAATACTTTGATCGCACGATCGTGTTCAAGAGTGCTCAAGCGTTAAAGCACCGACGCCTGACACATTTGGTGCAAAAATGTGTTGTTATATGCCTACATTATTATATTGTTGACATTCATACAACGTTTTATAAGATATGTGTTAAGCTTAATCTTTAATGACATTGTATATAGCGGTCGAAAATTCGTTGGCAACTTTTAATGGTCCAATTAAACAAGGGGCTCAAACGAGCTTGGCTTTTAGATTTTTTATATTACTTAATACTATGACGATTTGGAAAACTATATCGTCCGCTTCCCGTTGCCGAAGTAACAAAATAAAACCTGATCGAAAAATAATTTCTTCTCCGTTCGATAGAAGTTTGATACGCAAACCTATGTTTGACCGGTCATTGCTCGAATAATATTACTTTTATTATGGCTTTGTAAATGTGACCGAATGGAACTATTTTTTTACTTTTAAACTATTTACCTAAATTGTAATTCGCCACGAATGCGGACGAAAAATACAACAATTTCAAATATGAAAGGAGTAAGTATGTGGAGAGAAAGAAAAAAAAAGTTTGGTTACCTGATTGTTTATAAACATTATCTCCTTCCTACTTTCTCTACTAATACGTGAACGAAGCATACCCTTTTTTAAAATAATAATAATAACATATGTGCGTAATAGTTTATACAAGGTTGAACAAGATCGTTTTGGTTTCGTCACAGCTCGGTAACTCTCATTGTCCCTCAACTTCCGATATCCTAGACGCTGCCTGAGAATATCTTAAAAAGTATGTAATTGAGAAGAAAAAAAATAAGAAAGAATGAGAAAAAGTATAAGCGATACGATTATTCGAATTCCGATCGACTGTTCCGAAGTTTCAAATTGATTTTCGATACTGTAGATATTCAGCATAGAAAGGCCGGATAGAATTTCTCGATTGTTTGTTTCTTTTCTTCTATCGACGAGATTACACGAGCTTTATCATAATGGGTACTAGTCACTAGCGACTTTCCGATCGATCTAGGATCCTTGGCAATGACGGATAGTATAGTATAGTTACGAATTTATATTTGTTGTCACACGCATGAATTAGGGATGAAGAGAGAGAAAGAGAGTTGGTATAGCAGGAGTTCGAATTGGAGAATACGATTGCGATGTCGAGGACGCATCAGTGGGTACTAACCGGTAGAGGGCTGTGTCGCTATATACCTAATTGAAATTGAGTATGACGACTATGTAATTGAAAAGGAAGATAAAGATTACGAGTTGCACGATTGTTCGAATTCCGAGAGGCCCGTTAAAAGTTTGCGATCGATTTACCAGACGGGAATTGGGTATAGGAAGGCCGCGGAGGTTGGACGTTATTAATATAGATTTTTACCGACAAAGATCGACGAAGCGGCGCGTCTACCGCGAGATTAACCGAAAGACCGTAGCCGAGGACCGACGCTGGAGGATCCCATTCGATGGACTCACTCTCTTCTCGAGTCTTGCGAGAGCTTCGCCGCGATTCGAGCGTTCGGCTCTGTTGATGTCCGCTCGGGCTCTCGCCGTTTCGAGAATATCGTTTCTAGTTACATAACATAACCAAAGAAGGAGGAGGGCGAAGGAAAAGAAGGTAGAGGAGAGGTGCTTACGCTCCGTCCCCTCTTACGTTACTCTCGCGGGACTTGCTTCATCTTATCTTTCATTTTACTCTTGGCTGGTTCGCTCGCTCTTTCTCTCGGCGTTGCTTTTTTTCGTTGCCCGATTACGGTTTTTCTTCGCTCTCTCCCTAGTCTGTATTATTACTCCATATTAATGCTTGTACGTACGTGCACGTATCTCGAGGCCTTACCTCTCCGAGTTTGTTCGATACGCCGCGGCGGTATATTGTCACGGCGCTAAAATACGCCGTCAAAATATTCACGCTCGCGTCGATCAATTATATTCGTCTATACGAATACCTACAAAATTTTACGTAAAAAATGTAATTATAACAAATGAAATGCTTTACCGGTCTCGTCACGTTCGCAATTTTCTGTCAGAATTTGTTCTTGAAATTTTTCCATTTGATAGTAACAATCCGAAGTAGACTCTGCATTTCGGATAGCGTTTCGAAAATACCAGATTTTTCTCCGATCAATGAATTTTTAATTGTCACGTCGATTTATTTTATAACGCATGTCAATTCTGATCTTTTCCAATTCTGATTATTTCTGAAAGTATCGCGTTTTATACAGAAAACCACTTTTTATTTTACCATATTGCGCGTATAGGAATAAATTACAAGAGTTTCGTACGCGTGAGCAGGCCATATATAGCGGTCCATGTGCAAAACACGGCTTTTCCAAATTTAATCCACACACACTTGTACCGATCGACCCTGGGCTTCTTTTGTCTTTTTTGATTGAGGCGGGGGATTAACCAATCGATTTTCAGTTGTAATTCATTTGACATTTCCTGTCAAATGAATATACCACTACCAAGATAAAAAGTGGCAATAAAATATACTCATTTGTTTAAAATATATACGAGGCATATATCGTACAAGAATATATATACTCCGTATGTACATAACGTATGTACATACTCCGTATGTAGATAATATCCGCCGATCGAGCCGCTAAATACATAATTTTATACTTTGAAACGCATACGGGACAAACAATTAACATTGTAAATATACATTATTATTAAAATTTATATATTTAATTGTATTATGTTAATTTTTTGACGACATATCCAAACGTGGAACGCGTACGGGACAAACAAACGAACAATCATTCCTTCATTTGTATATAGAGAGATATTAAATTATCGAAATTTTTGTATGGCGCGATTAATTTCAAAAAAAAAAATGTACAATGAATGATGGCATCCACTGTTTTGGTATTAATAAAAAGGTAACCACATCGCATATAACAAAGTAAAAAAAAAAGTTACCCTATTAACATATTTTATTCGCAAAAATGATTATCTATTTTATATGTGCATCGTACGCGTACATTCTTGCTTCGAGATAATCAGACTTGCATTATCGGTGTTAATTCGGTTTTGGACGATTGTACGCGATTTTTGTTTAATACATTGGTGCTATAGCTACAATACTTTTTGTACGATCGAGCAGCAAACACTTTCAAATGATTCGCGGATTCTCGTGTTATAAAGAAGATGAAGAGAACAAGTATACTAATATTATAAAGAGGTAAAGTATATGAGTTTGTAGGAAGTATTCTCTAGAACTACTGAACAGATTTTGAAAATTCTTTCATCAATAGAAAGCTACATTATTCCTGAGTGACATAGGCCATATTTGATTATGATCAATAATATTTTTTTAAGGCCAGAAATCCCTTTAGAAGCGTGAAAAATAGGTATTTTTGGACAATTTTTTTAGTCGGGAATAAATTATCCAATAATTTTCAAATTTTCACATAATTTTATTTAAGCATTCAAGGTGAGAAAGAATTTTTGTTGTTGCGATAATTCACAAAATGGCGGCGTTATTAAGGGTCTTCGGACGCCCGTTTTCCATGACGTCGAAAAGTGCTGCAGCTGTCACGCTTTTGCTGTTGATCTGAAAAAGATTTAACAAGTGTTATTCGTTTACTGACATATTAAGGTGAAGGATATACCTGAAAAATGATGACAAAGTGCAAAATTGAAAATTTGGGAGCCTTTTTATTCTAAAGTTCTAATTTTTGACCTTTTTTTCAACATACTTGACCCCTGAAAATTATTAATTTACACGGTACTTTTCAAACTTTAGGTATATCCTTCCGATAATATTACTGAGTGTGATCTCCCAAAATTTCATCGAAATCGGTCGATAACTTTTGAAGCTACAACGCGAGCAGTTTTTGAAAATGTTCTTTCGAGATAATCGCGTTTAAAGTTTCAACATGTGAAAACTAATAATTGTAGTGACTTAGCGATTAATCAGCGATGCCAGGCGCATACAGCGAACCTTCTTCTTCCTCGAAAAGCTGATTTTTTTCCGCCAGCTGTTTTTTCCGGGCAGTACGAGCTTCTTTCGTCTCAGAAAGACTCAGTCTGTTTTGCCGTACAATTCGCTCCTTATCCGAATTTTCGGCGAAAATTCTGCAGTTGGTGCCAACAACTATGTCCAACGCATTCATAATCCTCAAGATCGAAGAGAAGCCATCATTGAATATACCAGCAGCGA
>JAPYZT010001605.1:0-27529 GCA_030522965.1 Tryphoninae sp. A BG-2022a
CTTCTGGGACGCGGTTCGTATATTATTTACAATAAAATGAAATGAAAATTTATAATTTATAATTTTATTTTCAAATTTCTAATTTTATTATTTTTATTAATTTTATGAATTTTATTATAAATTAATTTGGCAATTAAATTTTCATCACACTTATGGTGGAAAAATCAAATTTTTAACCTTCTGGGACGCGATTCGTATATTATTTACAATAAAATGAAATAAAAATTTATAATTTATAATTTTATTTTCAAATGTACAATTTTATTATTTTTATTAATTTTTTGAATTTTATTATAAATTAATCCGGCAATTAAATTTCCATTACACTTATGGCAGAAAATTCTAATTTTTTACTTTCTGAAACGCGATTCATATATTATCTACAATAAAATGAAATGAAAATTTATAATTTTCATTTTTATTTTCAATTTTATAATTGTATGAATTTTATTATAAATTAATCCGGCAATTAAATTTTCATCACACTTATGGCGGAAAATTGAAATTTTTAACTTTCTGGAACGCGGTTCGTATGTTATTTACAATAAAATAAAATGAAAATTTATAATTTACAATTTTATTTTCAATTTTACAATTTTATTATTTTTATTAATTTTATCAATTCTATGATAAATTAAAGCAACAATTAAACTTCCATCTAACCAACCTATGGCGGAAAATAAAAATGTTTAACTTTCTAGGACGCGATTAGTATAAAATTTACAATAAACTAAAATGAAAATTTGCCAACTACAATTGACTTTCAATTTTACAATCTCCAGTTAAATGGCAATTTATAATTTACTAACCACAACTTTGCTCACCCCAAATCTTAATTAACCACCACGAAAATGAATCCACCAATTAAACATCCATGCCAAATTATCATCTCCCCAACTTTCATTCGATCCCTTCATTGAATTCGAATCAAACTTCAATTAAAATTAACTTCCTCGCCGTTCGATCGAATGATTCGTGCCGCATAAGCGATCTCTTTTTTGTCTATCTTCCGTATCGCGAAACGACCCGAGGCAACCTTTCTCACGCTGACCCGGACAAACTCCTCTTTTCTCCATGGGATTACTTTATGGATCAGCTTCCTGGTTATCACAAGAAACTCTCTCGTTAGATCTTGCGTTACTGTATAATCGTGCTCTATCCACGTTTTTACGTAACGGTGAAAACCCAACGATTTCATATATACAAGAGGAATTCGTACATGTAGGCATGGCTGTAACGAGAGATATATAACTATCGGGGAGTTGTACGTGCGAGAAGATCGAGCACGATACTTGAATTATCGGGTATTTGTGGTTGACGATTAAATACCTATATACAAATACGTCTGTCTCGTCACAAACTCGTCGAGAAATAAAATTGTAGGCACGCAAATTACCCATTTATCGTTTGCTACTTAAGAAACTTTTGTCTCCTTTAATTTCCATTCTATTCAATCATCGAAGAAGAAGAAGAAAAAACAAAAAGATAATCGCAAAGACCCGAATAATTTTCGGACATTAAAAACTAATTAACATGAAACTTGTTTTTTTATCTTCTGTCTTCTTGTTCCTTTTTTTAATTTCGTCACACTCCTATTTTACTTGAATTATCGGGTATTTGTGATTGACGATTAAATACCTATATACAAATACGTCTGTCTCGTCACAAACTCGTCGAGAAACAAAATTGTAGACACGCAAATTTCCCATTTATCGTTCGCTACTTAAGAAACTTTTGCCTTCTTTAATTTCCTTTTCTTTCAATCATCGAAGAAGAAAAAAAGAAAAAAAAAAAAAAGAGAGAGATAATCGCAAAGACCCGAATAATTTTCGGACATTAAAAACTAATACTAGTGTGATGAAATTTAAAAAAAAAGAACAAGACAGAAGATAAAAAAAATCAAGTTTCGCGTTAATTATTAATTAATTAACACGAAACTTGAATTTAATTAATTAATTAATTAGATAAAAAATCAAGTCTGTCTTGTTCCTTTTTTAAATTTCGTCACACTCGTATTATGCGTCCAGGATTCATAACTCATTGCGTAATCGTTTCTTCTCGGTGTTACACCTTGACCGAGTAGGCGAGAGAAGATTTGCAGAAGCGTCGTGCAAATTATGCAAATTAACGTGACACAATATTTGACCGAAATTGGCCACGCTCTCTTCGTAACTATTACGCGAATATAGTTGTTTTTTCTTCTTTTTCTCGAGGCTCGATAGTCCTTTCTTTTAGTTTGCTTTCTTTCCCATTGGAAGCCTCGAGGCGAGTGGCTCTTGTCGATCGCCACTCGATCTTCATGCGACAACCCCTCGACGATGTTCAATGCGGCACGTGCGATTTTATTCAACCGAACGATCCTTCAATTTATAGTTCTCCGTCTCGTCCGAGTTCCCGACTAATGTCGAGTTTATCAATGTCGCGATATGAGATAGCGTGTGTGTTATCACTCGTGAATGTAAACGCATCATTCGCAATGGCAATGTTTCATTAAACTGCGAGAGACGCGAATTCACTTTGTAACGATGCGACATAATTTTTCAATCGAAACGTTTCTTTGTTTTCATTTCATTTATACAAATCTTCCTCAAACGAATTGTTGCAAACTAACGCTAAAATTCATTTTCAGATAATACAAGCCATATTTTTCCTCCTGTGCACGGTCAATGATTTGTGTGGTAGCAGCAAAATTGCACCGAAGAAAACACCGGTTATTCGGAAGATCAAAGACTATGTTCATGCGACTTATGGCTTCCCCCTGGCAATGGTAAGTAAATGAACGTTGCTTTAAAAAAATTGTAAGAATTAATACAAATTAAAAAATTTGTTTTCTTTTTTCATTGTTAATAAACGTATGAATTTTTACAGTTCGTGGGCATCACGTTCTGGGCTCTCATGTTCGTCGATCGCGAGCTCGTACTTCCAAAAGCTCTCGATCCCTATTTTCCATGGTGGCTGAATCATCTAATGCACACTCTGATAATGATCTCGACCGTATTGGAGATGATAATCGCACCTCGCAAATATCCTAAGAGATCACACGGTTTCACAGGCGTTAGTGTGCTAATGCTCACTTATCTGATCTGGTAAGAAATGATTTTGTGAATAGAATAATTATTCAATCGTCGATTAAACGAATCTTGGATCGATTAATATTCACAAAATCGAATCATGCTGATAAAACAAGTAGAAGAAAGTTCATAATAGTTTATACAATTATCATTTTGTTTTTTAAGGGTACACGTGATCTACATGAAAAGTGGAATCTGGGTTTACCCAGTGCTGGAGGTGCTCAGTCTACCATTGAGAATATTATTTTTCCTAGCAATGTTTGGATTCACCTGTTTGCTGTATCTCGCCGGGGAGACCTTAGATCATCTTCTCTGGGGTAACGAACAACAATATAAGCAACAAAAAAAACATTCAAAATCCAAGTAGCCTCGCCAGTCGTCACCGGTCGGTGACACGAAAATGTCCTCTGCCCTCATCGGTGGTGGTGAATACACGATGTTTTTTTTTCGTAATCTTCCTCATCATGCTACCGCTCGTTGTATCTTTTTTTATTTTTCATATATTTGTAAAGTGCATGAATTTTCTAAGTTTTTTTTTTTTTTTTTTTTTTATTTACTCTGTCAAAATTTCACAGCACGTTCCAAAAACAAAAGATCTACGTTCTTATATTCTTGTATGTGACTTCGATTATTCGTCGTGTACTGGGATTTTGGGGATATGCGTGGGGAAATTATGTCGTTATTATTGTCTTTCGTTATTCTTATCTTCGCACGTGCTTTTAATGACGTACTGCCGTTTTACTAAAGGATAAATATTTGCACGGGATGTAGGCAAAAGATACCTAGCTGAGAATAACGACCCAGGTTTGAAAACGTAGAGGTGGATAAACGTGAGAAAGATACGTATCAACAGGACGAATCCTTAAAACCTTCGACGTGAGGATATTTTTATGAGAATCTCTGTATACCAGTTACGACTGATCGAAGGAGCTTGTCCCGTCGACGATTGTACATAAAACACACGATCCAGTGTTTCTCCACTCAACGGATTAATTAATTTATTTCATACTTTATTCGTACTGATAAACTACTTTATATATATGCCGTTTTTTTTGTACATATAGAAGAGACACGATAGTACGATTTATTAAAACAAAAACAAAAAAAAAACAATCTTTTGTTATTTAGAACAGAAATTAGAAAACATTGGCACTTGAGTAAATTTTATTTAATTAATTTCAATGATTTAAAATGAAATTTACATTTAACTTGGTAAATTTTCTTGTTCCTCGGGATCGTTCAATGTTTTTGTCGCTGTAAAATTGTCTCAAACGCTCACGTGCAATTCTCGCTTGATTGACCTCGTTTACTGTCCCGGAGTTATTTCATTCTTGCGAGGGTCCGTGTCACATACCGTTACTTTTAACTCTAGATTGACCGATGAACTGCTCATTTTTTCAGTTCAACCCTCAAACCGCACGTTCGTCTATGCACCGCATATCAATTTATCTTTCTGTATCTCTTTCTCTCTTTCTCGTTCTCTTACTTTTTCATACGTAGTGTGGTGCGCATTTCTTGTACATTGAAACAATTCCACGTGTACATATACTCTGTACGTTTATACCGTTACTGCCTATCGTTGTAATCGTCGTTTTTTTTTAATATTCGACATTGTCTAACTAATAGTTACGTCGAAATTAGACTAGCAGTTTTCATTTTTTGTTCGCATCTGTATAAGTATCTCACATTACTTCTGGCACAAATGTATATTTTGAATTTGTTTAATTGTTCCCTACTTCTTTTTCGTCACTTCCTCGGAGCATATGATCCTCTTATTCCTTCGTCCTAAAGTTTACGTACGTCCCTATCTTCCCTTATGAATGTAACAAGTCTTATTCGTAGATCAGAAATTTATATGAATAAATTGTTATTTTTTCAACACTTCTCTGAAACAAATTCTTGACAATTGCACAATGTACGATTGCCCTGTGTATAAGAGAAATTTAATAGATCTAGATTCTTATATTTTTATCACTAAAGGTTCAAAGTTATTAAACCAACGCAGTGTAAATTATTAAAAAAGATAATGATTTTCTATTCTTCAGATTTAGAAATCTAAATTGTCTTAATTCTCGTTTTCACGCTTGTAAAAAATGTAAAACTTCTGCCTTACGTCTAATTGTAATGTTTCAAAAAATATCTACAGTTTTTACGTTTCTTATATGTAATTCTCGCGTCATAAATCTAAAACGTCTCTGTCCACTCGTCGACTACTTCTGGCTGTTTCTCGTCTATATCGCTTCTTTGTTAATTTTCGCAAATTCTCGAAGATATACATCCATGGATACAGACCCATTCTCATTTGCAGGTACAACCACGAAGAGGCCTTCAGGTAAGGCGAGTAAGAAGACAAAATCAAAGTGAAGAAAACAAAGAAAATTCGTCACCGTGAGATTCACCGTCGAATAAGTCTCGTATGAACAACAATGCAATGCAATTGAAGAAAAAAAAAGTAATAATCGCATATACCGCGATATGAGAATTGTAATCGTCCGGCGCGATTAGAATCACTTTCATTCGCCAGAGGATTTCGTTATTTTGCCAAAATCTCGGCTCTCCGAGACCGCATAACGGGCGAATTAGTCCAGTCGCCGAAATACATTTTGCAAAAAGATAGTAGTCTCCAAAGGAGGACTCATAACTAACGTGGTTTAAATCACGCGAGATACATATATATAATATATGAACAATATTGAGCAATATTTAAAAAAGAAAATATCCATTTCCAGGATAAAGTTGTTACAAGTTTCAAAATTCGATTAGTCAGTCCTCGTTAGGACGAAAAATAAAATAAGCGGAGTTGGAAAGTCTTAGTATCGACGAAAGAAGAAAAAAAAAAAAAGAAAATGTGTTCACAGTTAATGAATGAGATAGCTTTTTTTGTAAACATGGTAGAAAACTCATTGCGTGCCTAATCGATTAATCTTTTCATCATTTCTTTTCGACTAATTTCTCTCGTAGCGCGTCTCGCAATTCGTTCGAAATAATAACGATTCGCATTATTTACTTTGTATAAAATATATTTAAAAAAAAATGAAAAAAAAGTTTTGCAAAAATTCTTGTACATTCGTATCAACGATACATGTCGTCGGTCCTACGATTATTGCCTTTATTCATTTTAGGCGATATCTGCGTGCCTTTCGAGCTGCAGTTACGACTATTGATAATCTCGTCGATGCTTTGCTTGAGTTCTTCCATCTCGAGGATATCGAGTGGCAATGAAGTTTGTGTCGCGATTTCCCGAGCATTTTTTTCCACGTCGGTTTGCATTATGCGACACAATTCGGGACAATATTCAGTCAGGCTGGAAGCCAAATCGCCGATGCAACCTTTTCTGTAAGTCTCTTTGAGGACGGCACTGTCGTTCTCACTTTTTAGATCATTCGCGTTGTCCAAAAGATGTTTGAGGACGGTCTCGTCCGGGAGATTGCCCGAGAGGGAATATTTGCTCTTGGGTCTATCGCGACTTCTTCGGCCACTCTCGTGGCTGTAACTCTTCGAGCTTTTGTTGCTCGTTTTACTTCGACTCCGTTCGCGAGGTTCTTCAACTTCGATCATTTTCGTCGCCTCGTCGGGTTGACTATCCTCGCTCTCACTGTCGTCCTTTTCTCCTGCACAGGCCTCAACGTCGACCTCTTTGTTTGTCGCGTCCCGAGCCAATTTCTCCTCGCTACTGAGATTCTCCTCGCTGCCACTATTGTTGTCGGGAAATAAAAATGGCAGCAGCATTCCTGCGTTTTTACCGTCCTCGGTTATTTTCGCCGTTAAGAGACGATCGTCCAATCCAGCAATCGCCGAACGTCTCTTCATATTCGGCACTTGAGCCATGTTCGGTATTCCACCGATCGTCAATGCTGACAATATTTGTGCTC
This sequence comes from Tryphoninae sp. A BG-2022a, assembly GCA_030522965.1. Lineage (NCBI taxonomy): Eukaryota > Metazoa > Arthropoda > Insecta > Hymenoptera > Ichneumonidae > Tryphoninae sp. A BG-2022a. Next base: position 6,944 of record JAPYZT010001605.1, read on the forward strand.
CCAATTGACTCTCCTGGGACGTTGTACTGCCGCGACGAAACAGAGGGCCGACTTTCGCCGAGCGCGATTTGCCGAAATCTCGTCGACGCTTCGTTCGTCTACTTCGCGAACCTGGCACTTTGCGAGTTGCTTTGACCTCGGCGTATTGGACCGAGATCTGGGAATCTATCGAATTACGTCTCGATTCAACCGAGACTCTTCTCATGCTAAAACTTATCTCCGAATCGCCTGAATTTCGACGATTGCTGGAGACCGAACCCGTATTACCACCGACCAGGGCTCCTCGACGCGTCACCAGTTTTGGCAATGCCGCTGCCCATGTTGAACTGAAATCCTGCGAAGCTACGGAATCGAGGTTGAAGTTCAATCCAACCGGATCCTCGTGCGTGTTGCGAAAACTTATCGATAAACGTCCAGCGTTGTTGAACGTTTTTCTTTTAGCGAAAGCCTGAGCTATCACTTTGTGCTTTTTCAGCTTCACCGGCTCTTCGGCTTCGCAATTGAACGTTCTGAAAAAATAATTATTTTATTTTTCATATACAGACTTATTAATTTTGTTTAATGTTATCGAAGGACTTATTCATTTCTTTATATTTTAGTGTTTTAATATTTGTTCTGACCTTCTGAAAAATCGCTTCCACGTTTCCACCGTTGATCCTGTCCATACCCATGATGACATGAGAACCCCAGCAAAAAATGGTGATAATAAGTGCAGTTGTAGTTTTGCCATGCTCGGGCGAGAATCCATTTTACACTCGGACTCTTCAGCGTATTTTGTCGTGATCGAACATCTTTAAATTAAAGCATTTATTTCATTATTTATTTTTGATTGGTTCATGTCTTTGAATTAAAGTAAGTAGCTTATCGAAAATATTCTTACATCATGTAATTCCTGAAACTCTGTCTCCACTTCCATGAGTGTTGAAACTCGTACACGTGACAGTAGAAAGTTACAATAGCTGCGACAAAAGCGAATGTCGAGAATAACCCCATTCTCACTATGGTCTCTCGTATCTTGGAGCTTGCACGCTCGGATATTATTTCCTGGCTGCTTATCTTGAGACGAATTAACGTTATTAATCCTGTAAACCATACAATCGTTATATTTTGTTAGACAAATTTTTATTTTCGCGTAATCGATTCTGAAGTTGTTGATTTCCTCGTTACTCACTTTTTAATTCCTTGAAAAATGTGAAAAAAATCGATTGCAATGTTTAAAAAGTATGGATCGATTAATTTTCGAATAAACTTGAGATTTTATTTCATATAAAGTGAAGAGAACATAACTTGCCTCTAGATAAGAAATATCCTCCAACAAGTAAAACAGCTAGAACAGGCCCGAGAAGGAACCAAGCTCTGACATGATGATTCGTATAGCCCACGAAACATATGCCCGTTACACTGTTTCCGTCGATTTCTCCGAGTGCTATTATCGTCACGGTAAACATAAGCGGCAAGCACCAAGCTATCAAATGAAAGTAAGCTCCCTTCTTGTCGATTCTATCCTGAATCTTGCCGAGGGCTTGAAAACTCATGTGCCAAGCGTAAGTGAGAATTACAAACCAAATCATCGCTGCCATCAGTGAATAATACACAAGAACGAATACGACCACGCAGGAAAGACTCTCGCCGCTGTAAAGTATAACACGTTATTATTTACAAAAAAAGATGTTTACCTATTTTGAAAAATTATTTTATATTTCAACTTTCTGCATTTTTATTTCGAACATCAAATTTCATATTATAGAAATATACCTTGGTTCACTCATCCTTGGTGTGCCGTCCTTTCGACAAACTATTAATTCTCTGCTCCCTGGTGTAAATTGAGCCAGCCAGCCAATGCACGACACCATGAAGCAACAATTTATGTAAAAAATCACAAGTGCTGGATATTTGTTCGCACTTCGCCAGTCTATGAGAAATGTGACCTATTGAATTCGAAAAAAATCATTAGTACTTAAAAATTATTATTTTATATATTTTATTAGTATTTTATATATTTATGAAATCTTACCACTGTGAATAAATTAAATCCTCCGCATATTCCAGCAGCCCATGCGATAAACGAGTGAATCTGCTTTTGCTCGTCAAATGTAAAAAGTGGATCGCTACATTGCACGCCACAACCCTCGACACCCTCGAATATCGCAAGATTATTGTCACTGGGTATCAGGGGCTTGAGACACTTTCCTGTGGTATTGAATTTCAGCTCTCTAATATCGTTCTTACACAGACGAGGAAAAAGCTTCGTGTTCTCGCATCTGATGAAACTTGGCCATATCGTTTGATTGAAGAGAATACGACACGGACCAGAAACCATTTTACACATTTCTTGCGATGGCAGATCGACCGTGTCGTTTGCGCATTTTGGCATAAACAAAGAGCAAAGAAAGGGCTGAACAACCGCCCAACACTTTGGGATGTGTCTTAAACCTTGGAGCAACCGCAATCTTTCCTGTGAAACATTAATTTTTTAATTAACGCTCTTAAACTAATTATTCATTTTTCAAACAGATTTAAACCTCAAAGTTTACTAACACAAAAAAAAGCACAATTCTAAAATAATAATATTTAAACAAACGATTTAAAAAGTAATCAAAGATATTTGTTCAAACTTTCCAAATCTCTCTCAGCTGTTTCTCACTCTTCTTTCCTCCAGTAGTATTTTTCTCAGTAAGCTTTCGAAAATTAACAGCTCACTCAATTCCCCAACCTTGGAAGGGTCTATACCTGACTGACCAGCAGGTAGTAAACCTTTCAACATGTCTTTCCCAAGGTCCCAGAGAATTTTTAGAAAATACATCACAAATTTCAGTCAGTCTATGACTTAGAATTAAGAGAAAAAGAGAGAGACACAGAGACAAAGAAAATAATTGTTACATTCTCAAGGTATTTCCGGTCACAAATTACCTGTATCATATCCTGCGTCGTATGACCGGGTATGAGGTCCATCGTCGTCGTCGTGTATGGCAAACGCGTTCCCATGCAAGTTGCGTGCTGCATGTGAATGCATTTCGCTGTTCTTCTACAATCGACGGAATCCGTTGGCAATTCTCCCACAGGATACCTGTCCAGCAGGTAACTCGGATCTTTCATTCTGTGTCTGTGGCTCAGTTCCAACTCTTTCCATGTTTCGTTTTCGCTATTCACGTTAGCACCGAAACTGTGGCCAAGCTCAGATCTCACTTCGGGATAACACAGCAGTAGACACAACAAGCCGAGCATCATCTACAAAAACAAAAACATTAAAACACAAAGAATATTTTTTGTCCCAAAGTCTCGTCGTCAAAGTAGAAATAAAGAAAAATAACAAATTAAGAATTAGATTATTTCTTCAGTGTTGTAACATTTTAAATAATATAATCAAACAAACACAAAGGAAAGTTAATTGTATAGACTTAAATTCTACGATCTCGATATGATGAGCCATAAAAATTCTCGACAGGCTGTCCTCATTGACCTTCGACAATTTTTAGTACCGACTAGGAGCGAGTGATTCGAATATCGATTAATCCAACGAAAATAATGCGATATAATCGATGAAAATAAAAATTTATAATTCTTGACTCGTTTTACTTTTTATTCTTTATTTGTTATTGAACTGTTTCACTTTTTCGGTTATTCTTTCACTCGCGAGGCTCGATACTCATCCGCGTCACTCACTCGCTTTATGCTGGGTCCCCTCGTATTTACAGTTCGCACGTGGCCATTGATAAACAAAAACCGGGGCAATAGCCTCGTGATGTAGAAAGGTTGCATTACCTTGCGAATCTTGTAAAATCCGAATATCGCGAATGTCAGGCCGAGGACAAAGCCACGAAGAGAAGTCAAACAGGCCACATCTGAGCGTCTCCTTAGCTTCTAAGTGAGGACAAAGAGCGTCACACATCCTCTAAGTTTCGTGGCTGCCGCATCGCATCCCGCTTACGGACTGGCGGACCACACGCACGTTTCAAGACGCCGGGCCACCCACGATGCACTTGCAATCCTACCCCCTTCCACCGGCGAAAAATTTTCTTGAATGGATGACAACCGAGTGTTTTTCGCATAGTCCGCAAGGGGCGCTGCGACAATAACCACCCTGCGTAATTGTCAGTTTCGTATCATAGGGATGAATTTTTAAAGTAATGTTTGTTATTCTTTGATACTACGATTTTTGGAAGGGAACGATTTATTGAAAGAAAACCGTCGTGCATTCTTTTATAATGATGGTGGAACGACATATATGCTGTTTTATTTCTCTTAGATAATTGTCGAATCCGTCGGTAGAGGCGCCACGTTATGCCACACGCTGCTGCATTACCTTAATTTATACACTACGAGCCTCTGTAGTCGGCCGCTGGAAGCGCTAAAGTTTGAATATATTTTAATGCAAGTTTTTTTACTACGTTTAAAATCAATTATTCATAACGATTTTCTTAAATTTATGAGGAATTAAATTAAAATGTGTAAAGGACTGGTAACAATCTTCTGCAGCAAAATGTAGTGTTGAGGTTGATTGAGTGAATAAGGTGGGAATTGGAACATAACGGATTCTTTCCCATGTTCTCAAAATGGCGGTGCCGATATTTGTATACACCTAATGTAAAACAATTTTTTTTCAATTAAACTCAAATACAATATAGTAATTATTTCTATTTTTTTACTTGTTACATACTATAATTTTTCAAAGTAATATTTGAGTGTCGTAATCCCGGGGTAATAGAATATTGATCACAATTTATTTGAATTCATTAATATTACTGAAATAAACATAATATGAAAATATATCTTCAATATTTTATAAAATTAGAATGCTATTATCGCCGTCGCGACGAGAAAATTCATAAGTTGGTAGCAGACGAATTAATATCGTTTCATATTACTTAACTCCAAACGATATTTTAATCGCCTTAGCACCAAACGCAGGTGTTTTAAATGGAAATTGCCTGTGCGCGCCTTTCGTGACTTATATACATGCCGCCGTTCTATCAGACAGCGATGAAGCATGCGCAGTGTCGCGGTTTGCGTGTGAGATATGTGTGCGTTATCAGCAGGCGTGGACGACGAAGAACTGTCAAAAATGACATAGGACGCGTAACGAGCATTTCGCTTCGTAATCTTAAGCTCTAGCGGCGGAGCTCGCACGACTGAAGTTATTTATCTAAAACAGTTTATCTAAAGTGATCGCATCTGGCGCTAAATTGTGACGAAATTAATAGAAAAAAAACTATTTTTTATCGCTCCGTTTTTTTCCGGTGGTCGATCTTTCGTTCCTGCGAAGCAGGAAGTATGATAATTACCCCTATGGCTTGATTATGTAGCTCCCCCCGGCTGTTTTGTTGATAATGATTATACGATTCTTTAATATATGTAAAGCTCTGCAAAAACGTACGAACCCGCAGGGTTTGTTGGTCGTACAGATATAAACGTCTGTTATGCTAATGGCGCAAAGCCACATCGGGAGAGGCTTGTGGTTTACGAATAGTGATAACAATAGTCCATAGTCGAATGTCATACATGCCGTGTGCTATCTCGCAGCTACCATAACCTATACGTTATTTCACGCAGAGTTTTGAGAACGTTTTTGAATTTTAACCAGAAGCTTGTGAAGTGTAACTAAGGTACGTACTCGTTATTAACCTCAAATCTTCGATAACTTTGTATTGCGACGCGGATCTCGCCGAAATTCTTTATGAAAGTGGAAAGCGAGGGCAATGCTGGTCACTTTAGAGGCAAATTCATTTATAAGAATTAAAAAACAAAATTCGTCTTGACCTCGAGTTTAAAAAAATGCTTAGCCATCTCTGTTAACAACATGCATGCATGAAGGACAGAGAAGTGAAAGTGTCGAAATACTGCTCCCATTTTGTGCAAGAATAATACTCGTGACCACCGTGGTTATCCCCACTTTGGGAATAATATGCTGGCGACGTTGACTTATTTCAAAATGCGAATTTATGAACTTGCGTCAATATTTAATCAACATTAACCATTCGGACAGTGCACAAATTCTCAAAATAAATAGGTGACCCGTATTGCCCTCGAAAATTTATTAGAATTCAGGTTCGCACAGATCACTAGTAAAAATCAATTTTTATTTCCATAGATTTTGGACAAAGCACGATAATTTGGTTTTGATATTGATCCAGAACTTCAAAAATCAAAACTTTCCCATGGTGAAAATTCCCAGCTACTTACACACGATTTTTTATTACAGTCATTATGATCGAGATCTTACGACTCGGACTATTGTTCCTTCTCTCGAAAAGCTGTCTCGCATTTTATACTGACCAGGACTCGGATCGCCCATGCGCTGGATTATATCCTCGCATCTTCACCAGATATACACCTCGGGGCAATCTTACTTATGGAATATTTACGGAACAGCCACATCTGCATGGAATGAAAGAATGCGTTTTAGGCTGCTGCAGCGCACTGAATTGCAACGTAGCATTGACGTACAACACGACTTGCTTACACGTGCGTTGCGAATCTTCGGAAATGTGTGCCCCGTTGCACAGACCGGATATTATTGGCGATGATCCACCGAGAATGGTTCTTGTTAAACCCGTCCATGATAACGAGATGTGGAGTGATTTGATTGAACGATTGAGCTATGAGACCGGGTAAGGAACAATATCTTATTAAAGTTCAGAAAAACGAGTACTTTGAGTTTTTCAAAACTTCATTGACATAAAGAAGTGCTGCCCTAATGTGATCAAATTTACGAGCAGATTTTACTTCTGTAAAAATGTTTTCATACAAAATTCGAATACCCCCAATTCGCATTATAAATCCATGAATAATCAATGAAATTGTATTTTTCAGATCGTCATTAGAAATGCCACTCTTCCCTTCGAATCTCGTCGATTGCGTCGACGACTCATCCGCCTGCAAGCAGAATGAAATTTGCGTCAGCAGAGACATCAAGAATGGTTTTGGCGTTTGCCAATGCGCAATTGGTTATAAGAGGAACATGGCAGGTAGGTAAAAAAAATGGGGCATGTGAAATTCGACTGTCGATGACAATCCCCCAACTCAGAATCGATGAAACTGATCAAACCCATGGTACATTCATAATCTAAATTTGTCAACCGACGATGCAGATATATGCGTGCCGATGAGTTTACAAAACGAGCTTGGATCACCAGTGACGATGGAACAGGATTCGATGATGAAAGACACAACGACTACGATCAAGCCACCCTTGAAGCAGCTCGTCGTCTCGGCCGTGTCGAAAGAGGTCAGATTACCCGAGAACGAAGTCATATTATCAGCGTTTACAGTTCCAGCTGAGCAAGACAACGAACATTACAATTATGCCTGGAGTCTTTTAAGCCAGCCAGAGGGACACACTGGCACTATGACTGATCAGAATCGCATGACAGTCAAACTCAGTAATTTGTCCGAGGGTCTTTACAAATTTCGCGTCGTGGTCAGTAGTCCCAACGCTCATGGTGAAACTTACGCCAACGTCAGCGTTTTGCCACGTAAGTTTCATGGACGAAATCTTTTTCAATGATATCATCGTTCCAACTGTTCCTTAAAAATACAATTAATTTCAGCCAAACGAGTGAATCAAGCACCCATTGCTATTATATCGCCCGCGTCCCAAGTCGTAAAATTACCAAACACAGGAGCCGTTCTAGATGCTTCGCCCAGCAAAGACGATGATCGAGTAATATCATATCACTGGGAGTTGCAGCAAGGTCCTATCGGTTATCAACCACATCTTATCGACACGCCAACCCTTCAATTGGACAATCTCGTTGCTGGGAACTATACTTTTAAGTATGAGCTTTACATGGGAACAATACTTATTTACTGGGAAAACCGCTTTTTTTCATGAATTATATTTTTTTGTTAGATTAACCGTCGAAGATTCCGATCACGTTACTAATTGGACGGTGGCAAACATTACTGTACTGAAAGTAACAGATTATCCGCCAAGCGCAAATGCCGGACAGGATATAATAATTTACCTTCCACAAAACACATTGACATTGAATGGCAATTTGAGTACCGACGATAGAGGGATAGCGAGCTGGGAATGGACCAAGAGCCCATCAGATCAGAACAAAGCCGTCGATATGCAAAACACAAGAACGCCTTACCTCCAATTGTCGAATTTGGAAGAAGGAATGTACACGTTCGTTCTCAAAGTCACCGACGATTCAGATCAGTCGTCAACGGCTGAGGTTCACGTATTCGTCAAACCACCGACGAATAAACCACCCAAAGGTACTACAAAGAACGATATAAATTTCAAGATACAGAAATCGAGCATTTGTGAATAATTATCTTTCTTAGCCAATGCTGGAGATAACATAACTATAGCTCTGCCGGAAACTCGAACGGTTCTGGATGGTAGTAAGAGCAAGGACGATATAAAAATCGTATCATATCATTGGGTACAGATGAGGTACGATCAAATCAAATCGAAATATGTTGATATCGTGTTTTTGTATTTTAACTCACCTGTTATATTTTAATTTCATCCTACAGTGGACCCAGTACAGTTGAATTCAGCGCTGCGAACGAAAGCATGACGAATGTTACAAAATTAACCAAGGGAGATTATACGTTCAAATTGACCGTTATCGATGACAAAGGAAACAAAGACTCTGATACCGTAAAAGTCAAAGTCACACAGAGTATGTAACAAATTGTTCATACCCTCAAATTTCTTAATAATATTCTTATCGTTACGTTTATTTACTTACAGACAAAAATGCACCACCGAAAGCGAACGCTGGTGGTGATCAAACCGTTATCGGTCCTGTCAGCGCTTTATTTATAAATGGCAGTCAGTCGGTCGATGATTTGAGAATTGGGGAGTGGCAATGGTCGCGGGAACCTTCCAGTCTCGCGATCGGCACGATTGTTGAAGGAACGGATAAATCGCCAATACTCATGGTCACGGATATCGTGCCAGGCCGATATGTTTTTAAACTCAAAGTGACGGATGAACAGGGACTCAGTAGCGAGGACACCGTTTCGGTTATCGTGAAACCTGGTACAATTGTTTTTTTGCTAAAATCTTTACAAACTTTTTCAGAGATGTCATAATTTATTTATTTTTACATCGAAGATCCAGAATTACTGCATCTGGTCGAACTGACGCTGTACGTCGAAGCTCAAACATTGACGGAATCCCAGAAAGACTCTTTGGTCCTGAAACTCCAAATGTTGTTGCACGACGAGGTTTCCATCGTCGTTCGAAGTTTAATAGCTCAGCCTCACACAGGCCGTGCTCGTGTAGTTTTTTACGTTTTGCAGAAGGATAAGAAAACGAGCATGGCAGGACCGGAAGTTGTCAAGAGGCTCAAAGAAAAACTTCAGCAAGACTCCGGCTTGTTGCAATTATCGGTTGCAACAGTCGAGACTGCTGTTTGCCAGAACAATTGCTCGGGGCACGGTGTTTGCGACGAGGAGCCTAGACAGTGTCTCTGCGAAGCTTTTTGGATGGAAAATTTGATACAGAAATATTTTGGCAACGGCGAGTCCAATTGTGGTAAGTCTGCGATAAATATACAAGACTCGTTCTTTCTTTCAACTTGTTATGATTTTTCATTTTCTCATAATTTTTCTATTTAGATTGGAGCATTCTTTACGTAATAATAGCGTTACTGTCTTTGATTGTCTGCTGGATTGGTCTCGTCTGGAGTATCGTTTGCCTCTGCAGTCGAATATGCGGCAGACGACGATCACTGAGACCGAAAAAGAAACCTGCGCGTTACTCGCTCCTTCAGCCAGAACCCGAAGATGATAGCAGTGCATGTACGTTTTACACGAAGCTCGGATTTTATAGTCCATAATATAAATTAACAATTCTAAGTATCGTACTGTAAACAAACAGCGAAAAACCAAACAACAATGCACAATTTTTCGAAAAATATACACGAATATTATTAACAACTGGAGTGCAGATAATTGTTGTTGGAGTAATGCTCTTAACACAATTTTTCTTTGTAGTTTCAGCCCACAAGATGGTACTGTCCGAATCGGATACTGACTCTGACGATGTACTTTTCGAGCATCGAAAAGGAAAGAACGGTCAGATTAGAAACGGCAAGACACGTAATGGTTTTATTAAGAGCGGTGCGCGAGTGAAAACCTGAGATATCGCAACTTTCTTTCCAGCCGTGTGTATGAGATAATAAACGAAGAAAACTAATTGTTAAAAAGAAGGGAAAGAAAAAAGAATATCTACGAAGGGAGTTCGAATAACGCACAGTTGCGTAAGGTAATGGCCAAAAATTGAGTACTAGTCATTTTGGAAGACTCTGTGGATCATTGAAAAATCACGAATGATGTGTCATTTGAAGGAACAAAACGAGTTGAATTGACCAAACGAGCGATCAGATGATAGGTCCAAATAAATTTTCAGTATGTAGTAGTCTGAAGTAGATAAAATACAAAAGCGAAAGCTATTTTTGAGACAACCAAGAATAACGTTAAACTGACTGATTATTTATTTGAACCCAGCGACACGTTTAGTTGAACAAATGAATTTTTCTCTTCACTTGATTGTACCGCAGAACGATTTCCGCGCGTGTAATTTACGCAACGACAACAGTTTTATAAACAAAGGCATGATACACTCGCCAATTTATATTTTAATCGTAACGTGACTTAACTTATACAAAAACAAAAAAATAATTATAAAATATATACTTTATTGTGGATATATTTAAGCGAATAGAACAACGTTAAGAGGGGCTACTTGTGCACGTTATACAGGGTATGATAGGATGCAAGAAAATATTCAATGAGAACAAAAAAAAAGATGGAAACCAATATTATGCAGCAACTTTATATCCGTGAAACGGAATTTCTGGAGCTGCGCTTTCACTCGCTCTTACCATGAGATAATCATTTAGATCGGCCATAATATCTCGTGCTTGATTCGATAAGTATCAGCGAATTATTTTTCCAAAACGTAAAAATATGAGTAACCTTAATGTGCACATAATTATACTTAATCGAGCCAAATCTGAACTGAATGTAACAAATTGTAGGCCGTCACATTTGCCGAAGATGCGTCGAACAAGATAGTCGGATAACGGATCGACAGTTTTATGTAAGAGACAATTCGTATGACCAAATCTCAATTACATGATTTGTCATTGTTATCGGCTAAATCCTATTTCAGAGTTAACTTTACATTCCTTACAAGTTAGTATAAACCCAAAAGGGTAATATTTTATTTTAAAAAATGTGTGTTGTATATAAATGCTAAACTACCCTCCTCCCTCCTGATCTCATCCTCCCAATATTCGCCATTTCAAGTGTCCAACGGTGGTTGGACTAGATCTAAATGTGACAGTGCCTGTACCTTCGACCATATGGAATATATGATCTTACTGTAAGCAAAACCACCGCTAAGATTCGACAATTTTAATTATCGAGGGTCTTATCAAAATACAGTTCATTGTATTCATTTTGTTTTGTATTTTTTTATTTCTCACGATCGTACACAGTGAATAAAATAATTTGCAATGTGCAATCATCTCCTGATAGGAAAATAAAGTGTTTAGCTATCTTTGTCTCGTTGTTCAACACTCGTCCTCTGGCTCGACTATTGTCGCCACAGTCTCGGAATCTTTTTCGTAATCCTTGACAAAGTCAGGGTTGAAAACAGCAAACGTTAGAGTAACTTTCTGATAATAATCCGGCATTAGCTCTATGTTGCTTATCACAGTCGACAGTAAGTGAGCCTTTTCAGCATAAATACCTGATTTAAACAGTTTTCATTAGAAATTTGATTTTTTACATAATTTGGTATTGAAAATTTGAAAAGCCATGATTACCTGCATCCTGTATAGAGAATTGTGTGAAGTGCACATGAAGATGGTAATACGAAGGTAAATAATGGAAAAATATCCTCAATTTCGAAGCAGCGATGTCATATTTTTTTAATATAGCCGCAATTCCTGCGTCTCTTATATTTCTCAATAGAGGCAAGTGAGATTCGTTCAGATCTCTGATACAATTTATTTTTTTTCTCGAGATCGCCAATATATTGAGAGTATTGACATTTCCATTCCACTTCAAGTCAGGTATCAATACAAATCCCTTATTCTCGTCAGTGTCTTCGTATATAATTCTGTCAGCTTCAGCTTTGTGATTTAATATATTTTCCACCCACTGAAGAAGTTCAATTTTTCAGTCATATTGTACATTGAAATTCAGCCATTTGGTAACATACAATGTCAGTTTGTACAAACCTGCAAGGAAAATTGCTCTCCTATGACTTTGGGTATCGTAACATTTTTGTATAATTCAGGTGTCTCTGTAACGAGATGAACTTCCTTCTTCGAAAATTTCTCAAGATGTTTCTGAGTAGCTGGATATATCACAGTAGTGTTGAGGCCTGAAAAATGTTGTTTTATATATTTATGCGCGAATTTAAATACTTTATTACGACCGCCACCGTCACCAGGGTCCACTACCATCGTGAGACACGCTCCAAGCGTATATATACATAGATTACCGAATGAAAACAATCGGACGCCATATCTACATTTTTGTGCCGGGTGTAAATAAAAAAACAACTACTTACCATTGAGCTCTCTGATAGGAAAACATTCGTACGATCCGTAAGCATCGTTGTTGAAATTACTTTTCAAGAGTGTCTCATCGTCGAAGAAATTCTTCAACGACTCAGCCTCTTCTGGAAAAGTCTTTTTCTCTAAAAACACGAGAGCCGTATTCTCGTGTCCCTTGAATGATCCCTCTAGCCATACCTGTTTACGAACGATATTGTTATTGAGAACACGTATAACCTCAAAATTATGCCAATTCTCGATCAGATCTATGGCTTTTGCTTCGCTTTCTTCATCCTTCAAATCCAACTTTATCTTCTTTGCCGGTGAATCGGTCTTATCGTTCTCATGTCGCTTGAGTTCGGCCATGTTTTTGTTTGATCACTATTCGAGCGCTCGACGCTTGACCATACAAACTCGCGTGCAGGGGGGTAAACTCAGAGTCCTCCACTCTTTCTTATTTATTACGCGAGTGGTTCGTTAGATTTTTGCGCCAACGTGCGAAAACTAAATATTCAGCTTTAGAAATGTGGTAACAGTGCATGCAGTTAAGAGCGTGTCCGGAAATTGGCTGACAGTACCGTCTGTATCGTCGCTGTTTTTACTGAAAAATACGCGAAAATAGTCCTACCATCACTGTTAAACCCGATCGCGTTTTTCAGTACTCTCCACACAATGAGATTCCATAATTACGTCGTTTCGTTTTTAAACACGATTCAACGCAAACGCAAAAGAAATTCAACAGTAATATTAAAACTCAACAAATACAAATATGGGCCCCGCCATATAAAATATTAACCCTCCACTACCTCGCTGCTGGGCTTGCTTATAACGTCTTCACGGTAGAGTGCGCCATGGTAGAAAGTGATAGACGGAGGTCATCCCTGATTGGCCGAACGCTCAGGTTCATCCTTCATTATCTCCCGTTTGAATATTTCGCGGGATCTACACGGCTGAAACATTCCTCCACCCGATATGTTGAGTCTAAACGCATACATCTAACCAAGTGTCTGACTGTACACCTGTTTACAAGGATTAATGCGTTATTAATTATTCTCTCAAACAATTACCATTAATGAAATTGCAAAAATTCATCTCTTATATCAACCGTATCAATCATCTAGCGCATTTACGATTGCCCATAACCCCAAATATTTTAACACTACACCATAACCTTCCATAAAATACATTGCCCCCCCCCCCTTCCGCCACTGGTGAGAGACAAGGTATTTTATACTATAAACCCTACATGTACAATACATTATGTATTATTACGTGCTTAATAAAAATTATTATATCTCATATCAGATAACTAATCAATATTTTTAGATATACGAATATATCGATGTGTAGCGAGCCGGAAAGGAACGTAACATAACACCCGAGTTGCTTATGTTATTGTCGACGAAATACGTGGAAACGAATCTGGCGAAAACAATCGCACACGTCGCTGAATGCGTGGTGGAAAATATTCGCACGAACCTATACTGCCCACACATATTCCAGTTGCACACCCACGCCTGCACGTGCTGTTAATTTTGTGATTGGCCGAGATCTTGGCACGTTACGCAATACATTTATCTGCCGGATTGGTGGTAACGAAAATAACCGGGCGCGCAGAATAATAAAAACTATTCACGGATATGTTCAGAGCGCAGGTGGCGCCGCTTCATCAACGAGTTCGCGCACTACAAAAAGCTTGTATTATTTTAACAAAAAATGTTCTATTCGAGAAACTTGTCGAATCGACGATTTAAGTAAATATAATCTCTATTTGTCATTCGTACCCTCCCCAAGTACAAAACGTTAATTAACTCTTACAATTGCTCGATTGCATTGCATGTTTTTCTTTTCACTTCGCAAACTCGATAACTTACAAATCGTTTTTTACACTCCCCTGAAGGATGTTGGCGTTTTCGCTTCAATGCCACAAACTATTCGTGGTATGACTAATGTATTATTGACTGTGATCGATGCATACACACGTTTCTAGCGTAATAACAAAAACAAGTGACGAGTTGAGTGTACCTGTCGCTCCCGTGACTTTATGTACACACTGCTGATACGTAGTAAATCGCAGAGATATCTTCGTGATGATAAGAGGGTTTTTCGCAATTTCAAATATGTTAATTTTTTTTATTAACGTTTGCAAATGTTGCGACAAATAATACAAATTTTCATTATTATCGACATTGATCAAATCAGGAAAAAAACAATGCAACGAACGAATGTCGTACACGATTATTCTTAAGTTTTGCTAGAATTCTTACGCCATTGTTTTCATAAAACTGTCTAGAACGTTTGTCATCGTTTCTCTCTCTCTCTCTGTCTCTTTTTTTAGGCAAATCGATCTACTCGTGAATCTAATGGACCATCGGGCAAACAAACGTATGCTTTATGGCATCATAAACCAAACCTTAACAACTGCGGAATTAGGAGGCTCGAGAGATCATGCGCAGATTAGTCTGACGATGAGACCGCTCTCGTGCCAATCTATGTAAACACATTGTCGCTTATTGCCCAGCTTCGCTCGAACTATTTGCAAACTATAAACATTTTATTACCGATCCCCAAATATTTCTATATTTTTATTTTTTGTACGGCTCGTTTTCGCACAAGAATTCAACTATTGACATTTTTTCGTGTACAAGCTCGGTACTTAAAAATTTCATCATCTCGAAATACATATGCATAGTCAAAGTATTACTCATCGAAAAAAAAGCATTGACGACCCTGAGAAATAGTCACCAATTTCCGAGCGTGTTTGAACAGCTACGCCAGACTTCGACGTAATACATAAATTCGAAAACACACATAATAACGCATGAATATTTTGCAGATTCGTGTCAACGGCTCATTGACGCCAACAGCTAAGCCTATTGGTCGGTTTTAGCCGATTTGCGTTGCCCACGCGTTCCTCGGCCATTCGAAAGACGGCGACAGAGTCGGCGAGAATGACGGAGAGACAAAAGAAAGAAAAAGAGAAAGAGAGAAAAATAGAACGAGGCGAGAGAGATAAAACTTAAAGCGTGGCTATAAGCCCAACGTACTGGTCGAGAGCAGATAGGAGAATTGCGCAGCGGGGACAAAAACAGAACGCGCGTGTGTTCTAAAGAACAAGAGAGAGGGAACGAGGTAAGAGGTTGACTAAAGCACCGCAAGGAGGCAGCCTAGCGAGCGTGTTTCGGTTCAGTCCTCAGTCTGATTTCCTCGATCGTCCCTCGATAATATTCCAAGACATTCTCACGGGACGTTGTTTCCTCCTACAAAACTATCGTTCTTTTGGATTTTTGTTTTATTATCAAACCGTGAAACAGGAAGAAAGCTAACAAATCTCAGCTGGAACCAAGAGACACACGACTTCTTCCACAATTATCAATCTTTCATCGACGTGCTGCATCGCATTGTGTTCTTGTTGCTTCCTTTTTAATAGTGAACCTCGCATAGACCACGTGTAGAATATTTTGTTGGTGCTTTTGGACAAGAAGTACGAGCTACCACGACACGAGTTAAACAAGATATATTCGATATGTCCGCCTCACCAATTGCAAGACAGGCGACACAAAGCCAAAGCATACCTTCGAAGAGAATCGTTATTCATGATCCGAATCAATTACCGGCGGATTATTCATCGACACCAGGAGGAACACTTTATTCCACGACTCCTGGAGGTCAGTAATCTTAATTTGTTAATGTTTATTACTATTATCTACACTTACACGTATGATACAAATTATTACTTCATCATGAATTTTAACACATTCATCAAAATTCTCTGATAAAATTTTACAATTTTAACAGAACAACCTTGAACTATTTTTTGTGTTATCAACTTTATTATCATATCTCTCTTTATTCATAGACAAATATGTAAATTGTAGCAGTGGAAAGTTTTTCCCCCAAGCTATAGTTTCAAGGATGAAAGTATACCTTGAGAATATTATGTCACTAATTGTGTCTCTTAAAATTTGACTAAATAATGATAACGTGACGAATCGAGGCGATCCAATCAAAAATTAACGTCGTATTGAACGAATCCCAACAATATTTTCCAACGCGGTGAATCGCTGCTGCGCATATAATCAACGCGTTGAGTATACACAGCCGGAATTCTTTTCTATCACGAAACGCCTTACGGAAGATGGCAGGGCAGTAGGAAGGAAGAAGATGTTTGTCGATGAGATTCGAGTTTAACCCTTTGCGGTCATATTAATTGAAAATAAAAGGATTTTGGTGTCCGAGAGTAAACACACATCCGCAAAGGGTTAAAAACATCCTCTATCTACGAATATAAAAGTTCCTATTGAACGTATTTCTAGAAAAACTTGGATATCGATGATTCACTCTTCATAATATTTTTTTTACAGCGCCCCCTCGGATTTACTATCGGAAAGTCCATGCTTGATATTTCTCCCATATCAATTTCTCATTTTATTTCCAATGCGTCCACCGGCTGGAATATAAATTGTGGAGACTCGTTCATTGACTTTGCAACGCTTTATTGGAAACAGAGGACACCTTTAATTAATTCTCACTACTTTTTTAAATTAATTATTTAATACAAAGCTATAATTATTACTAGCATAATTTTTGTTTTGTTTTTACCAATGATAATATTCTATTCTTTCTCGAGGGCGACGCAATTATATTATCTTCTTTATCACGTCGATAATAATATGTTCACCTGGTTGGATTGTTGTGCCATAAAAAAATAGAAAATAGTTGGAGTCTAACTGAGAGAGAGAGAGAGAGAGAGAGAGAGAGAGAGAGAGACAGAGAGAGGGGAGTGTTTGCGATAAAATCAAATGTTGGGAATGAAACGAGCCTATTAATAGTTAGGACCGAGCTTGTCCACGAACCCTCGACAACGTAGAACACAAAGAGAACTTTACCAATCTTCACTGTACTTGTATACATGTACATACTTTATTCCCAGTTGCTTTCTCTACATTCTCTATTCCCCTTGCTCTACGATAGGAAACAAAAATCTAAAATATGTATTCTACATTTAAGAATACTTTTCCCTTCAAGAAAAAGAAATGTTTGTTCTCGTCTGAGATATGGATAAAAATAATTGTTTAAGAAATCAAAAATAGCTGGTTCTTAGCCAACTTTGTAGCTGGAAACTTTTATATAGAGTGCAAAACAATCTTGATGAGATTTTCATAGATATTTTCTTATTGCCATGATTTGTAAAACTGAGTCAGGCTGTGATTTGTTTTTTGTTTTTGTATATAATGTAGCTTGAATTTTTTTTAGAAATTCCAGACGCTTTGGCTTTATCACAAATTTTCTGTATCATCGCGTTAATGTACCACTTCGTATTTCAATCACGCTGAAATCTCTTTTGTCACTCGGTACGCGTGCTTTTCGTGTATTTTTAAATCACCTGCGACCATGCAGCTGCTTCGAACAGCTGGAAATACTGTCGGGCGAATTCACTTTGCTAAAAACAAAAAAATAAGAGAAAAAGTTCAAAGTAAAATTCCAGAGTCGAGGGAATAAATTTCAAACGGTACACCATTATAATTCCTCCAGAATGTACGAAAGAAATAAAGATAAACATGACGAACTCCGTTGCATTATAAATTAATTTCGTTACGTTACGAAAGTCGCGAGACGAACTTTTATCACTCTCTTTTGTGAATCGATGACCCGTTGCAAAAAACAAAACAAACAACACCTTTGACGCACAATGAAGCGTCGACAAAGATGAATTTCTTTAATTTCTACAAACTCAATACATTGAGAATAGATAATTTATTCTATAAATTGTAAGAAACTTTATTTTTCTCATAGTTGTTATTGCAGAATTTTTGCAACAAACTTTTTCTTCGTGAAACTAGTTCGGTTTTCCTTCTCAAGGTATTGCGCCGGTCACCAACAAATTATATGTTTCTTGTCTTGTTTACGAGTCAATAATAGATACAAAATGGTTATGGGAGAGCGAGAGAAGAAAGATACGCTTAGCTATCTCACCGTGTCTATAAAAGCGACATCAGTGACCGCGACAAACTTTATTGAGGACGAAAACTCGTTCGCGACGTTTGACCTCGTGTATATACAGGGTGAATTTCACAAGGTGTCATCAAACTTTATTGTAACATAGATGGGATCATTACAAACAAAAAATCCAAATATACATTGGGGATATTTTTAATAGTTTGCAAGATATCAATTATTGAAGTTGGTCCAATCAGAGCGCGCCGAGAAGCGTTGGCGCCACCCACTCCCCGCCCTATCAGTCAATGCCCGAATATAATAAATAAAATTGACTGCTCTGAATATTGCAAGCACAACTGTAACGCTGTACACTTGTGCTATCTCTACGAGTAGTGCGAGAGTGGGCGGTACCAACGTTTCCCAGCGCGCTCTGATTGGACCAACTTTAAACATTTATATCTCGTGAACTATTGAAAATATCCCCAATGTATATTTGCAATTTTTGTTTGTAATGATCCCATCTACCTCAGAATAAAGTCTGTTACACCTTATGAAATTCACCCTGTATATGTATATATTATATTTTATCGTCTGGTCCTTGCGTACGTTCGCCCAGTATGTCGACACGGTAGTTCTCATTGGCCAGCACACTTTTCTTTCCTGTCCTCCCTCGTATTCTCATATGAATATAGCGATATGCGTACGCGCAAAATAAATTGCACACGCGTTTACTTTCGTTCATCGACGCTCAGCGTTCATGAACTCGGTTGCTTCATCTTCGTACTCCGGGTTATCGTCACTATCGGACGCGTCTGCTCGGGTCAAAATCATGAAAATTGTACGTCGGTGTATCTACGAAAGAAAAGAAAATTGTAAGACAAAAAAGCATATGAGAAACTTCTTTTTATAATTTCTTAACCATTCGTGAAGTTTTCTTCAAGATTGTCAATGTTTACAAACTGTTTGGTTCGATATTCTAGAAATCGGTAGTTTGTTAGAGTTGTTAATTATTATTAATAAATTGATGAATTCATTGTAGTCCTTTTTCAACATCTTTCAATATCCTGTGGGAGGAGAAATTAATTTTTATTTTTTGTTTTGCAGGTACCAGGATAGTCTACGAGCGAGCTTTCCTCATGAATCTTCGAAACTCACCAATATCTCGCACACCACCTAAAGCATTTTCCATTCCCGCGGAACTGTTGAAGACTTCGCCGGCAATCACGAACTCGAGTCCAATTCCTTGTAGTCAAGCTGCAGCCAAAGGTTGGTATCTGCAAAATTGAATTACAGTTATAATTAAAATTAAAACATTATAATTAAAGTTAAAACATTATCATTAAAAGTTGAATTTTTGATCCAACTCGTTTTCTTAATTGATGAATTTATTGTGTGTCTTTTAGATATCCCAGCGATCGATGAGGTCTCCGAACAGTTTGAGATGGACATGTGAGAGATCTCTAGATCCAACAAAGTCTGTGATTATAAAGACGTGTGTTCAATTTGCCCCGAGACTTCGACGAGTGGGACGAGATCCTCGGAACACCTGCGGTGAAAACGCGGTCCAAATTTCGTGGATTATTTTATTCAGCGAATTCGAGTCCTCTTGGCTAAAAGCCGATTACTCGAAGAACGACGAATAAGCTTAGCTCTTCCTATACAATTTAATTTGTATACCGATAATAATAATAATGATAATAATAACGATAATGCGAAAGTTTGACGATGAAAATGATTTTTGTGAAAATGAGCGTGTATGTAAAAGATGTTGCGA
This sequence comes from Tryphoninae sp. A BG-2022a, assembly GCA_030522965.1. Lineage (NCBI taxonomy): Eukaryota > Metazoa > Arthropoda > Insecta > Hymenoptera > Ichneumonidae > Tryphoninae sp. A BG-2022a. The sequence continues at coordinate 27,191 of JAPYZT010001605.1, forward strand.
TTAAGTTGAGTACTTTGTTAAATTGTATCGATAACGAGTAGACGAATTCTATTTCTTGATCTTGCTAGATTAATCTAGCAAAGTAAAGATTTACAGTAGATATAACAAATGCTATCTCTTCTTTTTTTTCTGCATTCGCAGTTTTTATACAAACGTCGAATCTGAAATATCTTCGTGATGAATCTACATAAACGTTATCGCAATAGGTAAAATTGATAAGAGAGATCAAATGGAGTGATAAAATTATTTTGGTGAATTTATTTGTAGAAAGATTTTTCTATGCGATGGCGAAAAGGAGATTAGACGAGTAGACAAATTTTATTTCTTCATCCTGCTAGA
>JAPYZT010001606.1:0-23153 GCA_030522965.1 Tryphoninae sp. A BG-2022a
CGACCGCATTCGGCTCTTTCCGAACATATCCGAGCGTCGCTCGCTCACGGACACACGCCAGTATGATTGTGTACTGGGCGCGTAAGAGACTAGAGAGGGAGTAAGTTTTACGCGCGATCTGGCTGCAGTGGATCAATAACCGATGCATGCATGAATTTGCAGCTGACCGAGAAAGGTTGTGGAATTAAAAAAAAGTCATTTGCTGTACCCTCTGGCGCGCCATCTGCGTCTCATCAAATATGAGAGTCATTGTGCGAATTTCCTGGCATGTCTCCCGAACGCCGGTTCTCCCACGCCTCAAGATACCCCAGTTAGACATTCCCAGTAATGACTAATCGTTTGAAATATATGACAATTTAAACATCACTTAGCAATCCGCAATTTCATAGACGAATTTTAAGTTTGCGCCACCAATTGCACTTTTATGCATAACCAATGTAATGGGTCGGCATTGAATAACCAAAAATATCTGCAATACGATAAACACATACACATACGTATATTATATACATACTACATAGAACGATCAGCTGTGAAGAGTGTAAAAGACCTGAAACAAATGATGAATAAAAGCTAGTTGCACAATTTTTACTATTCGACTCTGGCTCAATTTTGACATTGGGAATTAAATGTTTAATGTAACAATAAGAGCACCTTGTATACGTTACGGGGCATAGAATCACTCGAAACATCAGGATGTCTCTAGAAGCACACGCGTCCTTAACAAATGGCGGAAGTATAACAATATCATGTGCAGAACTGTACGACTTTATAGCGAAAATAGCGGTTACGATATATTCCCAAACATATACGAGTAGCATACTTAGATTTGTTAATGATCGTTCGTGCACTCGGCATAATAAATGAACATCGCAATTTCGTTATAATGCATTTGACAACCGTGAATTTTACCGGAAGTGACGAGCGATCTGAACGCCGAAAGTTCGAGAAGCTTCCAGAACATTCTACGCTGTACGAAGGTATATAAGGCAATCGTGTTGTCCGGCGCGCCATATTAAAACTACTATTGTGAGACTGCGGATCGTGCCGCTAAACATAACCCACAAGCGAACGTACTTTTTTTCTTCAATCGTTTGAAGAGGAACACAATCACTAAAGGTAATTCGGCACGTGCATTTAAATTGTGTATTAACTTTTTCTTACTAATGAACGTGGTTTTGCTTCGTGTCATATCGTAAAAAACGAGATTTTTAATCATTTTTGTTACATCGGTGATACGCGTTTCCCCCCGGTAAAACTAATTGACACGCCTTCGCTGATCTTTCTCGAAGGTTCTTTGTGCACACGTTTTTTTTCTTTCTTACAAAAGTACATCGGGACTGTTAATACAAATTATTTGTGTTAATCTTTTGTACATTATTTCAACCGTTTGCGAGTTGAACAGAGCTTAGTGAGCAGTATTTTTTTTTTTTTTTAATTCATTTTTTATTTTCGTTTGCGTACGATTTCTTTTCATTTCCGGTGCTGTCTTTGCGTGTGGTTTTACTCGAATTTTTTTGCCAACGTGTGTGGTTTTTTTGGTCGCGATGAACATCGTTAATTCATGATTATTTTGTTATTCCAAGCTCCAATAAAAATGTTAACGTTCTATTGAACTGTCGCGTCTTTAAAAATACCATTCTGAAGCCTTTAGCTTGAATTCATACATATAACATTCTTTTAAATCATTTCAATTGCGAAAACCTTTACCCAAAAGAAATTCTGAAAGTGTTTGATGTCTAACATTGAATATTTTATTTTCTCAGATGCCAGAGCAAATGGAGACTGGTTCAGGTGAGGTGGAGACCTTCGCCTTCCAGGCGGAGATCGCACAGTTGATGTCTCTGATCATCAACACGTTCTACTCCAACAAAGAGATCTTCCTTCGTGAGTTGATCTCAAACTCCAGCGATGCGTTGGACAAAATTCGGTACGAATCGTTGACTGATCCATCGAAGTTGGATAGTGGCAAGGAGCTCTACATAAAGATCATCCCAAACAAGAACGATGGTACCCTAACAATTATCGACACTGGTATTGGTATGACCAAGGCTGATCTTGTTAACAATCTTGGAACGATCGCCAAATCTGGTACAAAGGCATTCATGGAGGCTCTTCAGGCTGGTGCTGACATTTCCATGATTGGTCAATTTGGTGTTGGTTTCTACTCTGCATATCTCATCGCTGACAAGGTGACAGTGACATCGAAGCACAACGATGATGAACAATATCTTTGGGAATCCAGTGCTGGAGGTTCCTTCACGGTACGTTCCGATACCGGTGAACCCCTTGGCCGTGGTACCAAGATCGTTCTTCACATCAAGGAAGATCAGGCAGAATATCTCGAGGAAAAGAGAATCAAGGAAATCGTAAAGAAGCATTCACAATTTATCGGATATCCGATCAAGCTCGTCGTCGAGAAGGAGCGTGAGAAGGAGCTCAGCGACGACGAGACCGAGCCAGAGGTGGATGACAAGAAGGAAGAAGAGGAGGGCAAGCCAAAGATTGAGGATGTAGGCGAGGACGAAAATGCAGACAAGGACAAAAAGAAGAAGAAGAAGAAGACCATTAACGAGAAATATACCGAGGACGAGGAACTCAACAAGACAAAGCCCATATGGACAAGGAACCCCGATGACATCACCCAGGAGGAGTATGGTGAATTCTACAAATCTCTCACCAACGACTGGGAAGATCATCTTGCTGTGAAGCATTTCTCGGTTGAGGGTCAGCTCGAATTCCGTGCTTTGCTCTTCGTACCAAGACGCATGCCCTTCGATCTCTTCGAGAACAAGAAGCGCAAAAACAACATCAAGCTGTATGTGCGACGTGTCTTCATCATGGACAATTGCGAGGAACTCATTCCTGAATATTTGAACTTCATGAAGGGAGTCGTCGACAGCGAGGATTTGCCACTTAACATTTCTCGTGAGACGTTGCAGCAGAACAAGATTCTCAAAGTCATTCGTAAGAATCTCGTGAAGAAATGCCTCGAACTTTTCGAAGAACTCACCGAGGACAAGGAAGACTTCAAGAACTTCTATGCACAATTCAGCAAGAACATCAAGCTTGGAATTCACGAGGATGGAACTAACCGCAGCAAACTCTCTGATCTCCTGCGTTATCACACATCTGCCTCTGGTGACGAGACGTGTTCCCTTAGGGAATACGTCGGCCGAATGAAGGATAATCAGAAACACATCTATTACATTACCGGCGAAAGCAAAGAACAAGTTGCTAACAGTTCGTTCGTCGAGAGAGTCAAGAAGCGCGGTTTCGAGGTCGTGTACATGACCGAGCCTATTGATGAGTATGTTGTACAGCAGTTGAAAGAATTCGACGGTAAACAGCTTGTTTCCGTGACGAAGGAGGGTCTCGAACTGCCAGAGGACGAGGCTGAGAAGAAGAAGAGGGAAGAGGACAAGGCCAAGTTCGAGGAACTTTGCAAAACGATGAAGACGATTCTCGACAACAAAGTAGAAAAGGTCGTTGTATCGAATAGGTTGGTAGACTCACCTTGTTGTATCGTAACATCTCAATACGGTTGGACGGCGAACATGGAGAGGATCATGAAGGCGCAAGCACTCCGTGACACTTCGACGATGGGATACATGTCCGCGAAGAAGCATCTCGAGATCAACCCCGATCATCCGGTTATCGAGACGTTAAGACAGAAAGCAGAGGCTGATAAGAACGACAAAGCCGTCAAGGACCTCGTTGTCCTACTCTTCGAGACTTCACTTCTATCGTCTGGATTCACGCTCGACGAGCCTCAGGTTCACGCTGCGCGAATCTACCGCATGATCAAGCTTGGTCTTGGCATCGACGAGGAAGATCCGATTCCGGATGAGCCCAAAGCCGTCGATGAAGATGTTCCAGTTCTTGAAGGAGAAGGCGAAGATGTGTCGCGGATGGAAGAAGTCGATTAGAGAACCCTGAAACAAAGTTAGCACAAATAATAATGACTCTCTCTTCCGTACGATTACTCTTCGTCCGAAACACAATTTGAGTTTGCGTTTAGTCATCGAATGAGACTGCTTTTCGTAACCATGGAGGGGGGTGAACGGAATGATAAATATTTATTATTCGTGGTATTTTTTTTTTCCTACGACTCGATGCTGCATCCATTTTTATTTATCATTCCTTTCAGCTCGCAGCAGCATCGACTCTTAGAAAAAAAAAGAAAACGAAATGTAAAATGAAGTTTAAAAAGCAATTTAAATTTATTTTTATAAGTTTCATTTGTTTTTTACACTTCATTTTATAAGTTTCATCTTCAACTTATTTTTATAAGTTTCATTTGTGTGTTTAAACTTCATTTCACAGTTCATTTTCTTTTTTTTTCTAAGAGTCTATGCGACCTTAATTTTTTAAGAGATTAATTATAAGTATGAAATAAATTCGTCGGATTAGTACTCTAAAAAAATGCATTTACAAATTTTTATTCTCTCACCTCCCTTTTGATCCCCCTTATGTCACCCAATTTCAGAAGTTACAATGTTTCGCAGAGTTAAATCAAAGATACTATTTATTATACTTCGAAATTCGACTTGCTTTATTATACTTAATAAATTTTGGATTGTCCGTGACTGGGTCACAGCAGTAGAAACCATTTTTTTGTAATTTGTAGAATGTACAGTGTAATTTTTCAATATATAATACAATTAGCGTACGTTGATGCTCAATTAAAATTCTTTCCGTAGTAGCAGTGGGAAGCAACTACTAAAAGTCGACAGCGCCGGTGGAATTTCCACAAATTGACTTATCAAAGCTAGTGCATCAGGTACATGCTTTTCTTCAAGCAATTTATCGATTAGAATTTTAATATTCTCCACAATTTCTGATGAATAGTAATTTAGGAAAACGTATTCCAGTATGTTGTTGTAAAGCGGACTATGAGGCGGAAACCTTCCGGTCAAGTTGTTGAAGAACAGTTTCTTCAATATTGGTAGTGGCAAATCAGTAACCTGAAAATTATATCAAATTATCTTTTTCATAATTTAGGAAAATCTTATCAAGTTTATGGGGAAAAAGATTGGAAATCTGAATTCATTCTCATACCTCGACCGTTTTCACAATGTTAACGGCTTCTTCGTGCATTGACGATTCGCTCGAGCATAGTCGCAAGTAAATATTCTCCTGTGGAGTTCTAATATTTGCATGTTTTTTCAAGAACGCCGCGAGGAATTCTGCCGAAATTGTCTGTCCATCTAAGAGTTCGCTGTACTCTTCAAGAATAGCTTGCTCGTAGGTCGTACAATTGTCTGGCTTTATCAGAGCGTTTGCCATCGCGACCATTCGAAATATCGGATTATTTTCCAGACTAATAAATTCCGCCTGTGTGAATGTTGGCCAATGGAGTAGAGTTTCTTTAGTTTTTAAATATTCTTCTCTAGTTGTTATCTTGGAGAACAAATCTTCGAAGATCAGAAAACGTTCTTCTTCGGTTGAATCAACGTCGACTCCTTCATTCTTTTCTTCTCCCATCGTTTCTTCAGTGGGATTACGATTGATTTCTTCAATTGCAATCAGTTCTTCGCTGTGATCCGAAAAGTCGTCCCAATTGTCTTCCCAGCCCGCTTCTACTTCAGCCTCGGTGCTTGATTCGAACTTGAAAGTTTCCCTCTCATATAAATTAGATATTGGATTAGGTTTGCTGTCTATGGCACTATCGACGAGATTTTCACTCTCATCTTTTGGAACGTTTTTTGTTTCTGGTTGCTTGATAGATTCGATGGAGTTCACATTGGCTTCATCTCCATCCTCAATCTCGTTTCTTGAATTTGAATTCGTGAAACATCTTCCCCAGTTCAACAGAGCTCTTTGTATGTCGCTCTCCTCGAATTCATTTGCTTTGGCGAGCATAGCTCGAATCAACTCAATTGGATCGTACAATAACGCTTTCGTCACATCCAAATGTGTTTCTCGATAATATTCGAGACTATAAAAATACGCTGCTATTTGATTATACAAGTTGCTCTTCGGTAAATCTTGAAATACTTCTTCAATGCTCGAGACGTCAACGTTCCGCAGACTCAACAAGTAAGACAGACCCAGCAAACAGTCTTCGGGCATAACGTTCTTTGCTGACTGACGAAAAACTGTGCAATTGAAATTTACGAATTGATTATGAACATATAAAGTACTTATGAATTATACGGAGTAAAATTATTATTTATGATGTATACCTGACATTGTTAATCTTATTTCTAACTTTACAAAATTAGCTTTGGTGATGTTTATCAAAAACTGCTCGATTCTTCAAATCTCAATACCTTAACGTATAATTCTCAAGAATTGATTTGGATGTAAGTTATCTCATAACTAAGTAACCGTACTATGTAACGTTATACGAATATAGTTTTCGGTCTATTATGTTGAACTTTAAGTGATTGTTGATAATATTTCGTTGTTCCAGTTAAAATATTAGTGATATTAAAATATACTTACAATGGCTAATATCACTTATTTCCAGACCGTAGCAAGCAGTTTCACTCAATGTAGCGACTCTCAACAAAGTTTGACAGAGTCTCAATTTGCTGTTGTGAATTTCCGGCATCGAATATGTGGTGTATTTCGGATTCACGTTACTTATCCGACATTTTTCATGTAACGATTCGTAGAAACATGGAAAGCTCGGCATATCAGCCAACCAACCATAAGGTTTCTTATTCTCCTCAATGTCAATCGAACCGTCCGAATCATCGTCAACGTTCATGTTTAATGCTGCTTTCCAAAAATTCTTGTTACTCACGTTTTTCAATATACCGAATGTCGATTCTTTGACTATTTGTGCCGAAGACTTGACGATGTCGGACGATGTCTCAAGGATCTTTGGAACGAAATCTTTCACCTCGACTTGCGGCTGGAAATTCAAGAGAATAAAATTATTAATATATTTTCATTTTACACTCAATATGTGAATATGAGCAATTGAATTGGAATAAGTTTTTGGCAGTTTTAATCACCGTGGTCATGGCATCAGTAAAATCGTTATCACTGTCTTCAGCAGTGTCGTCAAAATCTTCGATTTCATGCTCGATCATCCAACGTTCCAAACTCTTGTTCAATAACTGTATTTCTAACAGATGCATTTGCTTCAACGTGTTTTCCAGAATGTCATTCGGACCATAACACATAGAGAACCTTAAGGCTTTTTTTCGGAATTGAAGATCTTCAAAATTGTTGCAAAATCCGAGTTGCTGCGTTATTTTCCATGCAGGATAATAATTCGCGTCTATCAATTGTTGGCAAGTCGAAGCGCAGATATTGTAGTCTTCAAGCTGCATAATAAAAGTTACAACGTAAAATGTATACAATCTTTCCGTGTAATTTGAGCGTGCACAATGAATAAATGAAAAATTGTGCGGGAAGCTAGAACCGACTCTTTTGGTAATCAGTAAATATCTAAACCCATCGTCGCCAATTCCATTTTTCTACTACAACTTTGAACAAAATATTTCACCAATTTCCAACTCCATTCACACCTCAAATGATTTGTGAGCAATCAACTGGAGCACTTTTCCTTCGCGGATTCTCTTATTGCTGCCTTCGATGCGCAAATAATTCGCAAGAGTAAGAAGTCGCTGTTGTCTCTTGTACACGTCATCACGACCTTCCAAGCAATTTTCAATCAATTTCAATCTATCCTTGCACGATCTTACTTGCAGTGGTAAGATATTAATGTTGAATTCGTTGAGAATTTGTAAAGAATTTATCAGCTCGAATTCTTCTTTGATAATAGGATTATCGTCGGTTATTAGATGAAGGCAGGCTCTGAAATACATCAATATAGTTGTGAGAGATTTGAATATTTCAGTAATGCACTTTATCCGATTCCGTGGATTTTTGTTGGCAAAACTAACTTGGACAGTTCCATATTGTAGTCGAGGAGGCTTTTCGAGCAGTTGAAATATTCTCTGCTTGCTTTCAAAATTAATTCCACAGCTCTGTTGTACGAAACTTTCAGCAACGAAGGTTCGCTCTTTTTCGTTTCGATGAGATTGGCGCAATTTTGTATATTTGCCTTGATTCCAGAAGCCAAGCGTGCAGAAACGCAAATTTCGAAACATACCTCGATGTCTATGCAAGAGAATATCATTTCATGAATCTCTAGCATGTCAATCAGTAATTCAGTCCACACGTTTTCATCTGGTGCAGGTGTCCTGATAATAAAAACATTATTTTTGTTCAAATAATTTGAAATGATTCTGCAAAAACATGGTGGTATCTATTTATACTAACATTCTATTTAAGCTTTTCGCCATCTCGTCTAAGACGAGTTTGATCTCGTCAGGTTTCGTTTTGTTGTCGTGAAGAAAACGAAGTGTTGATTCAACGTTGTATTTGTTCAAAATCTTGAGTGATTCAAGTTCACACTCGAGATTTTCGACAGCTGTTGCAGGTCCGCCTTTGCTAGACTGTAGTTTTGGCAATGACTCGAATATCTGACGAGCTTTTCCATACATTTTTGGATCAGTGCAAGAATATACACAATCTAGTGAAAGTGCGAGAACATCTTCTATCATGCTGAGAATTTTCGTGTCTTGTACTTGTCTTAATGACTCGAAAAACTTTGCGGGTAATGTAAGGTCCTTTTCACTCAATGCAATGAGATAATCGCTCAGTAAACTCTTATCAAGCTTTCCACTCTGAAACAAAGCAAATGATCAGCATGACTTTCTTTTCGTTCCAAATTCAATCAATATAATTGTACAAATTCCATTTACCAGATACTTTTGCTTCCGATGGGCAAATGGTAAGATGTAGTTTCTGATATTAGCAACAAAGTTTTTTTTATTTGAGGTACTCATGAGCAGTTTGACTTTTTCCAAATCGCTCAATTTTTCCAACTGCGCCAAAGACATGTTATCCATATAAATTTTGTACACGAGATCATCGAGAGTTTCGAGTTCTATCAGCAATTTCTCCAAATTGCTTATGTTGTGAGATTTGCCAATTCTTATCAATTCCAATGCGTTGTCGACTAGACAGCTGTCTCTTTCAATTTGATAAGCTCGTGTTGTGTACCATTTTTGCAAGAGATCTTGGGTGAGCTCGGCATTACTGAGTAATCGAACAATGTTACAGATATTATTATAAGAGTTTTGCCCTCTTGATAACTGACTTTTCTTTTATATTTAATTGGACTAAAGATTGAACGATATTCACCGAAAAACCGAAAGGGATGGATCTACGTCGTAGAGAAATTGGGAACCGTCGTCATCTTCCATGTTAATCACGGCTTTAAGCTCGTTCTTTTCTGACCAATCTTTCGGCCTTAACTCCCGTTGACACAGTAAAAATAATTGACCGTCCAAGTCACACTTAGGTAATAATTGTTCATATTTCGACGGATTTAAAGTTTCGGGAAACCAATTTATAATAGCGAGCCAATGTGGCATGAGCTGGTGTCCGTGATAAGTGAACATTATCTCGACACCTCGACAATTCCCATCCTTCGCAAACCTGCCCAACGAAAAAAAGGTGATAAAGAGAAAAATTTACAAAAACAAAATGTTTTTGATGAGATTATCGTAACTGTGGTATTACCTAACAGCATTTTCCACTGGCGTTAATTCACGAAATTCTTCGTAAAATTCTTTTTTGTATTTTTTGGCATCTTCCAAAATGATCTCGTATGTTTGCAATTTGTCCAAATGATTCAACAATTTTCTCCTGTATCTAATCAAATCTTTTTGCGCCAGCGACAAATTCTGAAGATCAATGTCATCGATAATTTCATTGATTCTCTGAACCTATAAAATCCACACTGCACAAATTAATGAAATGCTTATGTAAATCTACGATTGAAAATAATGGAAACGAGACGAACTTGACGCAAATTCAGGTCGGCTTGATTAAGACTTTCCAAATCGTCCTGAGTCTCGTCAGCCACAAACTTTCCATCATCCTTGTCACTGATAGCCAATAACGTTTCCAGATTTGCACCTTTCAGCCCAAAATTCAACAGTTCCCTCGCAGCTTCCAAGCTTTCTGGTACACGCATCACGCACTCGTTAAGAAGCCAAGATCTTTTGCTAACTTTGCTCAAATGTTCTTGTATATCGTCAAACGAAAATTGTGATTTTCGCCATTGCGTTTGATAAACAAGGTCCGTATCCAAATTATACGTAGTCGCCAATGCGAGAGCTTCTTCATATTCCTTTATGTAATACAAAGAATACATAAATTCTGGGCAAGAATAAAATATACGAGTATACGAGTGAAAACGTATATTCTTACCTCGATATCAATTTTTCTTGAGTAAAGTTCTTCAGGTGTCGTACTTTTCACACCTAATATTCGATACGTTCTTTGAAGTATCTTGGATTTTTTTCTCTTTGGTTGAAACTTTTCGATATCGGTAATCGAGTACAGAGCACTTTGCATAAGATTCGTTGTGTAATTTACAATCGTCACAGGCTCAAGTTCGTCGTCGTCCTTTTCACTTTCTGCCGATGCCTCTGTAAACATTTGCTCTTATTAATATTATTGATCGTTATAATTCTTTGCAAATCGAAAAAAAGCAACAAGTCTTAATAATTATACTTTACCAGCATGTCCCTCGCTGTTAGATTCTCTATTGCGTTTTGTACTCGTTATGAAAGTTTCACAGTCAAGACAGAGAAATCCATAACCTGGTGTCAATTCCGATATCTGTGGTTGCCCTGACAAAAATTCGGGACTAGCACCCAATAAGTTTCGTAAATCTTTAGTAGAGCATACGGAGATTGAACCCGAGTATCTTGCAACGATGATTGCCTATTTGATGATGATTAAATTTGTATTTTTACTAAAACAGTTTTTGTAACGAAAGTTAAGCACTTTACATTTTCCGACCACCATCCGATATCCATTGGATGAAATTCCGAAAGTCCAGGTGGAAATTTTTTTAATCGTGTTATCCCTAATGGATTTCGAGCATTGTGATCAGGCTGATCAACCAATTTCCACTGTTTCAATAGCCTGAGATTCGGTAAACTCCAGAGCGATATTGTGCCGTCGGTATGAAGACACACCATATTATCACAACATGGCGATATACTTATACGGAATATCACAGGTTCTGGTGGTGCTCGTAGTTTAGCAACGAAATTCCAGAGAGAAAATTTCGACTGATTTGAAGAATTTTCTTCAAAGGTACATGAAAGCTTGTAATGGGGATAATCATTCAGAGGGCGCCAAGAAGTTAAGCCCATGTCTGATGCCAGAGACTGCACAAAAAAGATATGTATTAACATTTTCATATTTCTTTCTCATTATTTTTTCCGATTTAGAAAGTTTCTGAAGGAGATAGTGAAAATGATAAAAAAAAGCTCAATCTTTTTGAAATATTTTGTTCATATTATGCAACTTACACTTAAATTTTGTGTTATGCTATTTCCAGCAACAAAGTAAAGATTGTGCTTGTGATCATAGGCAAAAGCATTAACACCATTTCGATAAAAATTTCCATATGAAAAATCATAATTGTGCTTATAACCACGAGTTCCAGATATTTGATAAGACTTAAGAAGTCCGCTGTATGTGACCAAAATAAACTCATGGTTCCATCTGTCATTCTCTTTTTTCGGAGTACTAAACATCATGGAAGCAACAGCATCGCCAGCTTCCAGAATATCAGGATTCTGAGACATCGTCTTGGGACTTATATTGAATATATTATTTCCCAATGAGCTGTAGAAAGATAAATAACCATTGCTCGATGCCAGAACAAGGATAGAGGCATCTGGACTCCAGGCGATCTTTCGCCATTGTGGAAATGCATCTTTGGGCACTACAAAAATAAAAATTTACTTGATTATCAATGTACAACCAATGACTTTCGAGCATATTACGAGGAACTATGTGTAAATTAGTTTTCCATTATATCACATCACATGGCTTATCATGTTTCTTTATCTTATTGGCACGAAAAAATGTTTTACTAAAGGATACCGATGACACAGCAACATGTTTTATTTAAAGAATTTTCGAATGTACCCATTAAATATATTTATAATCAAATATGGTTGAAAACGTACCTGAAGCTTTTCCCACAACAGACGAATACTCATCTTTTGATTTTCTTATCTCGATAACATTCTCCTGAAGTATAGCCAACAATCGCCCGTTGTCGCCGACAGCGAATTTCCATGGTAATGTCAGACTCAGCTGTTGCGAAATGCTTTCAGGCAAAGAATATCTGTTGTTTAAATATCGAAGAGCGTTTTTAATCGTTCCTGTGTTTGGAAGAATTGCAGTATCGTTCTTGCATTTCTGTTGAAAAGCACGAATAAAATGAAAAATCACGATTCACCTTTTTCCAGACGTTTTGTCAATAGCATACGGTCGTTGATACGAAAGTGTACGTGGTCGTTTATTGTTAACAGCAGGGTGACAAAGCGGTGACAGTTGACTTACCGTGAATATATCATTTTAATTTATCGACTTACCACTAATTCGGGATCTTGCTTTCTAACAAAATATTCCAATAATTCATAAAGAATCGAATCGTCCTCAACATCTTGATCGTTATTGTCAATTTTTTTGTCAGAAACCATTGTGTAAACTTAACCTTATAAATAACATTCGTCGGCAAGCTCGAGAAACCGACTGAGAACCCTGAGAAGGCAGCGCAAGCTCGACCTAGCGGCGTTGTCGCGAATTACTATTAAGATGCGTTCAGAAAAACTGAGAATGTATGCTAGGGAAATTCTGCTTTGTAAATGGCGGATGCGATCAAAAATTTGACTCGTACCCCACCGAGGAATATCATCTTGCATGTGATATCGTAATCTGGCATTTACCAATTTGCAGTTTTATTTTAGCTTGGGATGGGAAATATGCTCAAATATTCGCTGTTTTCCAAATACACACAGATAAGAACCCTAGTACAGACTTCCGGTTTTTCTGAACGCTTCTGGTTACTATCTGGCTCCAAAGGACGTTGACGAATTCTGAACGCAGTCCTTGTAAGTGGATTTAGAAATGGCAGTAGGAGGGGCAGGAGGTAGGAGTGCTTGCGGCTGTCAACTATATAAATTTGCTGAGAGGTATACATTTGTCGCAAAAGACGTAGTTTTTTGATTAAAAGATTGTCGTAATATGTCTGACGGTGAAGATGATTTTATGTGCGAGGAAGAAGAGGACTACGGTCTTGTAAGTATAACAGTTATTTTAACGTTACAGATATGTATGTTGGTCCACGCATTTTGTCGGCACTCTGTTAGGTTAGATGTGGTAAATCTAATATATACAATATATAAAAATAGTACGAGCTGCAAGTGTTGTTAGACAACAACAGGCTGTTGCGCTAAAATCGTCCTTCCACGTTTCACTACTTCTGACTCACTATTTACAATTAAAAAAAAATTTCTTTTTATTTTTATTTTTCTTTGGAAATGCATTGCTCTTAGTGAATTGAACTTTGTTCATGCAGGGGTTTTGAACTATACACTTCAATTAGATTAGTAACATGCTAGAAAAATAAAAATTCACAAAAAAAATTTTACACAGTTTTAATGGGTAGCTCAAGATTGTATATTGTTGTCAGCATTTATTCCAATATTTATTTGAACTTTTGTGATACATTTATCACACTTAGGAGTATTCGGAAGATTCCAACTCTGAGCCAGACGTAGATCTTGAAAACCAGTACTACAACAGCAAAGCACTGAAGGAAGATGATCCAAAAGCTGCTTTACAGAGTTTTCAAAAAGTTTTGGATCTCGAGGCAGGGGATAAGGGAGAATGGGGGTTCAAGGCGCTCAAGCAGATGATCAAAATTAATTTCAAATTGGTAAGATAAAATTACTTAACTTTTGAAAGAAATTATGTATCTTCAAGAGAAAATTTAAAAAATCGTTAATTCTGTTTTCAGTCTAATTACCGAGAAATGATGACGAGATATAAGCAACTGTTGACATATATAAAGAGCGCAGTGACGAGAAACCATTCGGAAAAATCCATCAACTCTATATTAGATTACATAAGTACATCGAAGAATGTGAGCTATTTTCGTTTGCTAAAAAATCGTCGAAACAAAAATACGAGCGATTTCCTTGCATTTCATGTTCCGCTAAACAGTTTGGCTTTCAGATGGAGTTACTCCAAGATTTTTATGAAACTACTCTTGATGCTCTTAAAGATGCTAAAAACGATAGATTGTGGTTCAAGACCAACACGAAACTAGGAAAGCTGTACTTTGATCGTTCTGATTTCAACAAACTGGCCAAGATACTCAAGCAACTTCATCAGAGTTGTCAAGTAGGTTTGCTCCAGTGATTTATGACGCGGAAGATCACCAATCCACCTATTTGAAATACCCTGAATAGAAGACTGTTAGCTTTTTTTAATTTCCTATTGGTTTTGTAAGTAGAACTCTGGACACATTGAGTCGTATTTTTTAAACGAAAAGTAACATCACATTTTCATTCGTGGCTTTTAGAATATTTATGTATAAATATCACAAAATAGTAACAATCAATTCCTCAGGGTAGGATTGTGAAAGTTTTAATTCGAATCCTGAAAGCTTTCGTCTTACGATATGCATGCCCATGAAACTTTAATAATTAGAAATGATCATTAAAATGGTTTTTCAGACAGACGATGGTGAAGATGACTTGAAGAAGGGCACTCAGTTGTTAGAAATATATGCATTGGAAATTCAAATGTACACTGCTCAAAAGAACAATAAGAAATTGAAAACGTTATATGAACAAAGTTTACACATCAAGAGTGCAATACCTCATCCGTTGATAATGGGAGTGATAAGAGGTAATAATAAAATTCTTTATAATGCTTCGAATCATTGCTCGATTTATGTAATGAAAAAACAATATTTGTTCTCAGAATGCGGTGGTAAGATGCATTTGAGGGAAGGTGAGTTTGAACGTGCACACACTGATTTCTTCGAAGCCTTCAAGAATTATGATGAATCGGGATCGCCAAGGCGGACCACGTGTCTTAAGTACCTCGTCTTAGCTAACATGTAAATTGACCTATTCTGCGTAACTTCTGATCGATTTTGAGTGATGAAGCTTACCATGCATAATTTACAACTTGTTCAAGGTTGATGAAATCTGGCATTAATCCATTTGACTCACAAGAAGCAAAACCATACAAAAATGATCCGGAGATTTTAGCAATGACGAATTTGGTTGTCAGCTATCAAAACAACGATATCAATCAATTTGAATTGATTTTGAAACAGAACAGAAATAATATTATGGATGATCCTTTCATCAGAGAGCATATTGAGGATCTTCTGCGCAACATACGAACTCAGGTGATATTTTATCATGATCATAATCATAATTGAATTCCAACAAAGCGAGTTTTGTTGAAGACATTATTAATTTTATTTATTAGTCAACAAACATAAGATCGCCAGACTTAACATGAAATTATTTATACCTTAGGTTCTTATAAAACTCATCAAGCCTTATACGAGAATTCACATACCGTTTATAAGCAAAGAATTAAACATTGACGCATCAGAGGTCGAGAGTCTACTTGTTTCTTGTATCCTGGATAGTACAATACGTGGTCGCATAGATCAGGTATGTGTCATCTCGATGAATCATATAAATATGACAATCTGAGAAAAACGGTGATAAATATGCATTATCATTTTAACGCAATTGATGTTTCGCCCTTGCAGGTAAATCAGGTTCTCGAATTGGATAAAAAATCCGTCTGCGCCGCTCGTTACAACGCCCTAGACAAATGGACCAGTCAATTGCATTCGTTGCATTTAGCAGTAGTGAATAAAATGTCGTAAACAATACGAGAGACTCTTAATGCAAATAAAATCGAACTAATATTACTGTGTATAGCATATACGTTATAAATGCCCCATTGTCACTAAACCATGTGAAATAATAAAAATCCAGTGTGATATTTTATAGGTAAACAAAGCTGAAAAATGAAAATGGAAGAAAATACGGTCGAACAAAATTACTAAAAGTCGACCGACCTTTCCGTATCATCTGTGTTTCCATTGAAAAATTTTCCGAACAACTACTTAAGATTCTCCCTCACTTTTGGCTTGACGTTTATTTTTTTGTTCAATGCAATTGCAATGAAAAGGGCGGTATGGCCGTTCGGCCTTATTCGTTTTTAATTACCGTTTCTTGAATACTTTTGATTTAATTAGGTCAAGGGGGCAATTTAACCAGAGTCCTCATGATTTCTCGTTAGGAAGCCAGCGATCGATGGAAAAAGTGTAGTGCGCGTTAATGACGTTCGTAGACGTGCGACACAATTTTAATACCGCCGTAAAATGAGCGAGGCTCTTTAAGTACTTCATGGAGATCAAATGGACTTTTTCGTCAAAAAATTTAACGACTGAAACGTAAACTTTGAGATATTTAACATCCCCTATTGTATTTAGTCATATATATCTATAACAATGTTAACACTTTGTCGATACTCGCCATTACAAAAATAAAGGTTATGAAAAAATACTTGTGTATAAACTGTATATAGAACATTTACAAATTTCAGTCTATAGATATTGAGCTCCGTCAAAGTTTTCATTATTGCTCTATAAAAGATAACATTTTGTATCGTGAAATTAACCTTTTATGAGTTTCTCGAACCAGACTGACAATGAGTCAGATATTTTTAATCCTTAGAAAATCTCATTTGGTGAATAAAACATCCTTCACTGATTAAGCTATTATTTTTGCGAAGTCTATCAACGGGAATATCTCTCGATGACGAAAATGCAGGTGGCCAAGGTATAAGATAATCCAAGCACAATATTGAAATGATATTTAAATTAAACGTATGTGTTTTGCATATCATCATCCTGAATATACGAGAGACATGGAGCTAGATCTCTGGTAGTTACTAAATGTGTCACGAGTATCACGATTTATACACTGCGCTATATTACACAGGTAGATGCACTGCGATGTAGTAACTGTAAATAAGCAATGGTTTGCGGGTACAGTATTGCATAACTCTTGAAATCACAGTCGCCATCGTCCTAACGTCAGATTGTCACGTGAATTTACTCAATTTCGTGGCTAAAATCTCCCAAGCGCCAAAACAAATAAAACAGCGCAGCGAGCGAGTGAGCGAGTGCCAGAGAGATGAATGAACCGCGACTGGGTCAGTGTGGCCGTCAGGTGGCTCCCTCACGCGGAGAAAATCTTAAGTTATGTACAGAGGACATTTCTGCTCACATTTTACTTTTTGATTTCGACGATTTCGAAAATTATTATCAAAACTTTGAAAGAATTGACATTTTTTCAATTTGCACCGAAATATATTATCGTTATCGGTAAATATTATGTGACATGTCGAGTATTTTTATATGCTTAAACAGCAATATATCAGTTCGATGAAATTCTATAAAAAATAAAAGTATATGTAATTAAATTCGAACTCTAGACTAGAATTTAGTTATGTTTGAATAGTTGAGACCACGGTCTTACATATAGGTCTGTCAACTCCCGGGAGTGGGGGTGACTCGCTTGAAGGAGTTTTGGAAGTTCACGGTTTGGCCACATGCAAACCTGCAATTGAGTGCCGATTGGGTTGCGCAAGCGCACTATTAACTTGACTAGCAAAAAATAAAAACAATAGTATTGTTGGTAAATCTTGAGATTATTAAATTAAATATCGCACAACATTAATATGAGCCGAGAAAATGTTGAACGTAAATGGAGAAAAAAATCGCACAGAGCCAGCAAAAACGATGATTATGAGGTTATGTCATGTCAACACTCGATAGCAGCGCTGCAGGTGGCGATAGAGAGAACTCGATTTTTCTGCTTCAATATGCGAGTCACTTTAGCTTTCCCCCACTCCCGGGAGTTGACAGACCTGTATATAAGACCGTGGTCGAGACAAAGCGTTATGAGTATGAAGAGAAATAAAAATCGAATTTGTACAAACCATTTTTGTAATTATACTTCTTTAGGCGCTATTAGACAGTTCTGGGCCGCGTTCAGAAACATTGTGGGTAAGGTAAAGTTTACCCAAACGCGTTCAGAAAGACTGGAAATTCGCACTCGAATATTACCCGAGATCGAGCAGAAACTCGGAAAGTTTTACTCAGAGTGTCCGCAATCATACCTTGCTCAAAAGTCCGGGAGGAATTAACCGACATGCGCAGAAACGATTTTTGTGGCGTTTCTTTTTATTGCGCATGTGTCGCTGTCTTCAGTGACTGCCAGATCTTCTCCATAAACTGTGCGAATGATTACTGGAATTCTGCTAATCTCTACTAGCATAATAACAAAATTGGCAACAATTTTATTCTAATATCAAATAAAGGACGAGCCAGGTTTTGAAACAAACCAATAGCTTGTCGATTTATATTCATCTTTTCTGACAAACTTTTATAGGTTATAAACTGTCCCTTTTGTAGGCTGCAACGCTTTTTTGAGTATTGCGCGAAACGGTTACCCAATGCGTTCAGAAAAGACGACGATCGAGTGCGGTAGAGCTGATCACGTGACGTTACCTTACCTTCAGTCGCGGGTAACGTTTTTGAACGCGGCCCTGATGCGAGTGTATTTTCTTGATGTCACGAACTGTGCGCGCAACATCGACGCGTACCATGAAGTTAGTTGCAAGTGAGAATGTCTTTTCTTTCCTTTTCGGTCTGAAGTTAACCGAGTGATGCGCATATACTATGCCAGCTATGTAAAGTGGATTCGATTTTGACTTTTGCATCTTTTTTTAATTTATAACGATTGTTTGTCGTTTGTTTGTGATTGTTTGATTAATGAAAACGTTTGTTTGATCATATTTTTTATCAAATAAACAAAACACATTTCAAAAATTTGATTTTTTTAAACGCCAATCTATTCGGAATCGTTTGTTGGATACAAATAATATAATTCGAACGTTTGTCTGATCATTGTTATTCCAAAAAATCAATAAATAAAATATTGGTTCGTCGTACCTTTCAAACTATATTCTGGTTTTTTTTCTTACCATACAACTGCGAAGATGCTCAACATGAGGTGCACCCAACTACTGAAGGCCAGGATTTCTAAAGTTAACAAAATCTTGTAAATTAATTATTTTTGTTTCCAACAAACGATTCCGAATCGATTGGCGTTTCAAAAGATCAAATTAGACAAAATTTCAAAAATTTGCGACTAACTTAACGCTCATTTTTGTTTTGTTTATTTGATAAAAAATACGATCAAACAAACGTTTTAATTAATGAAACAATCACAAACAAACGACAAACAATCGTTATAAATTAAAAGAAGATGCAAAAGTCAAAATCGAGGGGCTAACTTTACATAGCTATGCCAACTCTACTGTACAATAAGTAACCTACCGAAATAGCACGTAAGATTTTCGCAAACCCAAGTGGTGTAGTTTGCCCGCATATGCATGTAGCGTTTAAATTCAGTAAATTGTTTAATTAAATTTACGTATTATTTATTCAAACTTGTTAATGACATTTAATGTCGTTTATCGATCATTTTATAACGTTAACATTTTTTTTTTATTGCATAATTCTATTTTACTCGCGCCAAAGAAATATATCTTCCTGTATGCGTACATAAGTACAGTTTTTTGTTTTTAATGATCCTTGTTCCTATAATTTTCTAATATTGTTTGCAAGTAATTAAGAAAATTGTAATCACTTAAGGTAATCCTATCGTTACAACGTTTCCATTAGATTTCATTAAAAATTAGCAGAAACGTTTCTTTGATGTCATATGTATATATGTATAAAATTTCCGGGGTCTTTATCGACTAAAAAATAACAACATTTATTCTTGAAGATCGTTATTTTTCGCAATCTTCCATAAGAGCCCGTGTTAAATATCACAACATTATACAACGAGTATTTCGATCATTTGGTCGATGAAGCCTGTTGAAATTTTGCACACATTTTTATATGACATCAAAGAAGCTTCAATTAGTTTTTATAACAAATCTTATGGAAAACAAAATTCACGATTTTGTTTATTATATAACAAATAAACTTTCCGTAGGATCAATTTGAATTTTGAGTATAAAGACCAGGAATACAATTTTAATCCCCCACCCAACGATACGACTACCTTAAATCAAGTAAGATTTATTTTCTAAAGTTTATAAGCATTTGGAATTATTGTGGCGGTATATGAATCACAATATATTGATCTTCGTGATGAAATTATATTTCAAGTTTGCTTCCACCTTTGTAGAAAATATTTCAAAAAAATTATTTTTAAGGACTGAAAATCTGAAGTAAAAAAATACTTTCTTCATTATATCTGATAAGATACGTAATAATATTTAAATTATTATATCTTTCTGTACATACCCGATCCAAAATAGCAATTGACAATTAAATTGATTGAAGATAACTTGCAACCACCTCTTTCCTATTCGTAGTGGCCTCATCAGAAATTCATATCAATCTAAATTCGCTCGAAGTATTCGTAAGATTCGAATTTCGACGTGCTACAAAATCTTTCAACTTTAGAAAATTATTTTTTTACTATGTAAAATCGAATGTCTGGTATGCCTGGATTTTCACATTGCTGTCAGTGAATTTCTCGAGTTGTTCGACTCTCAGGGGGTTTTCTCCGGAAACGAAGGAACGACGCGGTGTGCCGAGATAGAGTCGTTTCCCGTTGCGTGTTTCAACCATTGTTATTCGTACCGCGTTCGGGCCTATGTAAATGTTGGTTACCTTATACACATCCACCTAGAAAGGATCTAAGAGAGGAGAGGGAAGAAGAGCGAAGAGTACATAAATATCACATATACAGGGTGTCCTATTTTAATTTATCGTTAAAAATAAGTCTAGAAAATAAAGTAGTTCAAATAAAAAATGTTTTATACCAAAATCTTCTGATTTCGAAAAGCTGGTTATATTGACATTGGTTTTTGGTTAAAGCGTTGAGGTCACGTGAAGGTTATCATTGTTTTGTTTTTTTTTTAATGCAAATATATAATATTCTCTTTGTTAAATCGTAGATAAAATTAAGACGAAGATAATTAAACAAACATAATTTTTTCTAGACAAACTGATGGAGTTATGGCACTTTGAATTTTTGAAAATGCTGAAAGAGGATGGCGTAAAGTCTCACGTAAATCCACTCTCAAAATGTGCGACTAAAAATCTAACGACTACATTTATTACCTATGGCTGACCGATTGAAAATTTGTAAGATTTAAGATTATCTCATATGGAATTTTTTTATACGAAAGTGATTATTGTAAAACATATGGCTAATTTATTTAGAAACTTGTTAGCCCTGCATATTCGAGTTAAAATATTATCATCTCGGCAAAAATATAATTTTTTCCAATCAATGTAAAATAACAAAGAAACCGATAAAATATAGAGCGTTATTAAAAAATAGACATTTTGAGATTGCAAATGCAAAATGTTGGAAGATAATAAAATAAACAAAAACAGAAAAACCAATAATTGTAATAAAGCCTTATTTTAAATAAAAATAGAAGACTGGATTAACGATGTAGATACGAAATATACCGGGTGTCATAAAAATAAGGATCGTAAAAGTTGGAGCTCGACAAAAAAAATCGGTTACACGTACATAAATATGTATAATACATATAAAAGTGTACTCGTCAGAAATAAAAATTGGCAACCGTAAAAAGTGCTCCTCTGAGAACCAGGAGGCGCAAGAATCGAACGGTACGAGGAAGAAAAAGGAAACAAGAAAATGATATAATAAATTGCGATAGGTCGATGTAGACCCGAAGGATGTAACATAGATAAGTATATCTATATGTAGACGTATATTTATATCACATTGGTCGAACAATAATGGCGTATGTCTTGTTCCCAGAGCTGGCACATGCGCCCTTCTGCTCGTCGTTTCGTGGATATATAACGTCAAGCTACGTTACATATAGCACGAACCCGGATATCCAGTTTCAACTCTTGGGACGAATGCCTGAGTACGTTTGGGAGTACGTTTGGTGGCAGATCTACGAGAACTACGACGACAACGAGAAGTAGGGATCGAAAAGATTAGGAAACGACGCAGCGAATAGGAGAAAAGTCTCTTTGGTCGATGGACATTTGGCGAGGTCGTGATTCGCGAACAAACTTTTGCTTTTCGAGTGATTTAATTTTCAAGCGTCGTTGGATTTTTTTGGCGAAGCTTGTCGAACGGTTGGGTAGAAGAGAATTTTTGTGCTCGTTATAATTATGTTTCCTTTATTTTTTTTCGTTGCTTTGTTCATTTCGCTTGCATTTTTGTAGAAAAAAGTAATTTGTGTATTTCACTTTGGCAAGGCGACTTAGGGAAGTCGATGGTTTTTTATAACATTCTGATTTTCGAAAGATATTTTTTAAACTGCATAATTCGATGCGTCTTGCCCTTACTTTCGTAAAAATCGGGTAAGTGTAAGACGATAAATATATTACTTTACCACACTGAGCAAGGGTGAAAGTGAGAAAAGCTTAAAAAGAGTGAAAGGGAGGGACTCGTCGTGAATCTAAACAGGCAATTAAGGGTTTGCCTGGATTGTCTTCGATTTGAGCAATGCGCACGTTGGAGAATAGGAGGGTGGCGAGAAACCACAAGTCTCCGAATAAATAGGGGTGCGAAATTCCGCCCTTTTTTCTCTTTTTATCCGAAACGTTGGGAGAAACATTGAGAGAGAGAGAGAGAGAGAGAGAAACCAAAAAAGAGAGTTTCGTACTGAGGATTGTGGGGCAATTGACTTAATCGCGATATAGTGCGCAGAAAAAAACGCGTTATTTTCTTGACCTTCCTAAATTAAGACACACCCTCTCTCTCTCTCTCTCTCGGTCTCTCTTTCTATATACATATATATATATATATATATAGATTATATATATATAAAGAACAAATTTAAGAAATGATGAAATATATACGTATATATGTATACGTATGATAAGATATTATATGATATAATATAATGGAATATAATATAATATAATATAATATAATATAATATAATATAATATAATATAATATCATATAATATAACATAACATAACATAACATAATATAATATAACATAACATAACATAATATAATATAATATAATATAATATAATATAATATAATATAATATAATATAATATAATATATTATTATATAATATAATATATAATATAATATAATATAACATAATATATAACATAACATGATATAATACAATAATATATTATATAACATAATATACAATAT
>JAPYZT010001607.1:0-19964 GCA_030522965.1 Tryphoninae sp. A BG-2022a
GGTCGGGTTCTTGTATAGGGAAGTACCTAATCTCAAAATTGTAAAAAAAAAGTTCTCCAGTTTTATTTTAACTTCGATCAGTAGATACAAATAACGATATCATTAAAAAATCAAAAATAAAATTGTCTTTCATTAAGTAGGCCAATGAGTTCCAAGCTTTGTTCGCTTATACTGATGATCTAGTAACTTTGTCAGAAATTTCGGGGGTTGAAAGATGGTGGATCTAGTTCTAGGACGTTTAAAGATGCTCTACAAATTTACTGTTAGGCGAAGGGTCGGGTTCTTGTATAGGGAAGCACCTAATCTCAAAATAGTAAAAAAAAAAGTTCTCCAGGTTTATTTCAACTTCGATAAGTAGTCGAAAAATCAAAAATAAAGTTGTTTTCCATTAAGTAAGCCAGTGGGTTCTAAGCTTCGGTCGTTTATACAGGTAACCTGGTAACTTTACCCGAAATTTCTGGGGTTGAAAGATGGTGGAGCTCATTCTAGGACATTTAAAGGTGCTCTACAGATTTATCGTTGTGCGAAGGGTCGAGTTCTTGTAAATACAGATATTATTACTTCGTAGAGGTTACATAGAGTCTAGCCTATACGCATCTCCATTGTTGGGGTGACGACCCAGCGTGGGCCCGCTATCAGCTGTGAAAACACACTTGTTTATAGACATCGGTACACAATGAGGTGTAATTGAATCCATATTCGTGAGGGGGCGCTCCACGCGCCTTGGACCCGTATAAAACCCTCGTGTACTTCTGGGACGATTCTCGTTCCGGTAGGGAAAGCCAGAAGGGCGAACGGAAGATCCAACGGCAAGTCCGATATACGATTGTAGCTCTCTCGATGTTGTTCCCTGCCTACCCCGTACAACTAGTGTTTAACGTAGGGTAGGTTCTCGACGATTTGTGGGCAATTAGGGATCATTTCGTAAGGGACAAAAAAGGGCAAGCGTTACCCTTCAGGGTACACTCGTTCTCTATAACATTCTCCAAGGAACGCTGGAGGAAACGCTTAATGCATTCGCCCGACAAACGATCTTCAAATGGCGGTCCGTAATGCAGAAAATGGCGGCTTTCGCAATTTTTTTAAGGTTATGAGAGTTTCGTGCAGTTTTGTAACATTGCGATAAATTCTTTTTGATACGACATTATTGAGAACGTTTATATCATAGGGATTAATGTTATTGTAAATGTGGAATGATTCTTGAGCCTGGGGAAGGATCTTTTCCAAATTCATTCTCATTTTATAAATCGTATGTGTCTAAAGAGTCAGCATTAGAGGCGACGAGCAATTTAAAAACGCGATCCGTATTTTCTTCGGCACTGAACAACCAATCGCCTTAAAATTTTGCTGGGATCTAGAAAATTATTCCAAAAATTGATTAAATTTTTTCTTTTTCCAACATTTTTGCTATAATTCTCTAACTACCTTAAAAACTGTAGCGCTCTCAAATCGCCCGTCACTTGTAACATTGACTCTCAAGTACGCATAAGTAGATACGTACATTATCCATTACGACAGTGAAAGCGATTGCGTACGAGGGATAATTTTCTATTTCAATATTTAATGATTTTTGCGATTGCAAAAGGGACTTTTCGAAATTCATTCTTGTTTTATAAATCGCATGCGTCTTAAGTACGTATAAGTAGGTAGGTACCGTACATCGTACATTAGGAGAGTGAGGGTGGCGGCGTATGTACTAAAGGGGGTTGGGGAAAGAGGAACTCGTGGGAAGATTCACAGCCGTTGCCGCCATTACTCCGACCATCGTGCTATACCGTTCCGGGCGTCGCGACGCCGCGAGATATCGACGTACCGCCTACGCTCCGTCGAGTCGCCCAGGCAAAACCGGCAACCCCGTAAATTAGATACAGTCTCTCTATTCGCGCATTCTGGAGGGGTTCGCGGAGTTTATACGCGCGCAGGTGCGCGGCCATTTTGTATTTCCCAGGCGAAAAGCTTCGAAAAGCCGGTGGCTCGGAGCTTCGAGGGTTCGATGTTGAAGCTTCTCGAAAAAAAAAACCAACCCCATCCGGATTCTCCTCCCTCTTTCAACCCCCATTTCTTTCGCCAAGCTACTCTTCGATGCTTTGTCTCTAACTCAACTGCTAGACTAATATCCGTTCTCTACTTTCTTTCTTATCGAACCATTTTGTTTTTTGTTCAGTTAATAATTATAATATCGTTTAAATAAAATTTGACATAATCGATCATTTTATTAAATTTACCCAAATTACAGTTGATCAAAGTTCAATGACCAAAATTTAATTCCATAATCGTCACATCACTCAAAAAAATTCTTTTAATTAATAATGTCAGGAGAATAAATTATTCGATACGTTTATTAATGGGAATGACAGGAAAAAATGTAACGAAGTAAGGAGAAACTATTTAAGTTATTACGCATTCGATTTATATATTTCTTTTTCTTATAATAATTACCAACCATCGAATTACTATACACATTTATACTTCATTTATGTATACATGATTATGTACATATGAGCATAAGTCGTATTCTTTGCACGCGATTACTTTTTGATATTTGTGATTGTGATTATTGATCGAATGCGAAAACGAATTTTCGCTGATCGAATTTATTACCAAAAAGGAAAAAAAAATTATACAATTCTTATAAAAAATGACTAGGCATACTTATATCCGATAATTACAGTTTATATAACAATATATAATACTGCAGCCGTATTACGGATGAGTCGAATCGGACAAGAAACTTTTTTCTCGCGATAAACTCGTCGCGTTTATTATTAAAAATTGATGCTTTTTTCTGCGAAAGACTCGACTCGAAACTGATGCAGTTTCGCTCGTGTTTTTGTTTGTTTCTTTTATCTGATTACGTATTTTATTCGAAATCGTTTAATTTCTCGATTTGTTCACAGATCCAACGTCTCGAGAGAGAGAGAGAGAGAGAGAGAGAGAGTTACAATTTTCTTAAAACTAAATAACACAATGATTTTTGGTTTTTATTTTTCGTTTAAATCCATTTGTTTTTTTGTTTCTTGCATTGTTTCCTGGCCTTTATCAATCTCGCTTTTATCATCGCTATCTCTATTCGTAAGACGTAACATTTTTCGACGTTCGTGGATCCTCCGGTGTCCACACTTTGGCGAATATCGTGCCGTTTGGTAAAATATCAGTTTTTCGTGACCACGATAACGAGTGCGAGATGAATTGATTGCCAGCGCTACCTGAAACGAATCGATAGATATTTCGTACTCAATCAATCAAAAATATAACAAAAAAAAACATAATAATTAAAAAATAATCAACGGAACTTATCGCTGCACAAAATTCCATTCAAAGCAAATCCAACTTTACGTTTTATGAATTTTTAATTAAAAGGTAGAATTTCTATACTTTGACTTTCCAATAGACTTAAGGGCAGCTCAATAATTACAATAAACGAACACCCTGATTTGCGACAAAGTTTTTATTTCAAACATCGCTTGTTTTTTTTTGTGTTTTTCTTTTTTTCAAACTTTGCTTGGTGTAAATTTATAATCGTGAGTCATTCATATAGAAAACTGATAACGTATTATAACAATCCGGATATAAATAAATATACAAAACTTACCATAAACGATGACCTTCATGGAATCGACCCTGCTGGAACATCGAGACAATGTGCCATTTCCGGTGACGGAATCGTTGCCCTTGTCGGCTCTTAACAGATCGTTCAATATTTTAATGTAACCTATCGCTAATTTTAACGTATCGACCTTCGACAATCTCTTCTCGTACGGCATCGTAGGTAGATGAGCGCGTAGATCTTCAAACGCGTCATTTATATTTTGCATTCTTCGTCGCTCGCGAAGATTCGCGTTTTTTCGTTGCTGTGCAGCTTGTCGCGGTCGCTTCAATGAACCACCGACGCTTCTTCTACCGTCGCAACTTCTTCTATGACACACAAAATAAACAAATATTATTCTCAATGATTTAAACAAGAAAATTATCAAAAAATCATTCTCATTCGCACGATCCAGTTGTAAATCCAACTTCCGGTAATTAAATTCTCAACTCACTTTCTCGTTTGATTCTCCTGATCGCTGCTATACGTGCTGAGATTGTCGCGACTGTTCTCGTCGTACGGATAAAATTCGCTACCGCTACAACTACCGGTACTTCCGGGTGGATGATGCGTTAATTGAGAAACGATCGGCGAGAGACTTGCCGCCGCTGGCATTCCGCAATGCGGCGGTACCGACGGGATCGCCGGATTTCCGAGAAAACTATGAGCCTCGTACATGTAATGACGATTCATCATGTCGAGACCCAAATTGTCCATCGAATACATATTTAAAATTGATTTATTTATATTGCACTTTATCGACCACTGCGATTAAACAAACGTACAGTAATCGCGAGAAAAATATCAATCCTCGATATAATTATATTATTATCGTTAATTAATTTTACTATTTGCATTATTATTATTATTATTATTATTATTAATTATTTATTATAATTATTATTATTACTTTAAATATTTCTATGACCAGATTCTTTCGACTAGAAGAAGCATTTGAGCTTTAAAAAAACGATTCAGCTCGTGAAAATCATTTTCATTAATCTTCTTAGATATGTTTTTTTTTTTTTTTTTTTTTTTGGTAATTTTTTTTTCTTCACCGTAGCACGCTCCGCGCGAAATTATCCAGTTTCCTTGGCATCGCGATAATCGCAACGCGATTATTTAGTCCTTCGACGCGCGACATTTCGTTACGTCAGGAACTTCGAACCATTGCATATTTGTTTAAGGATTCCACGTTTGTACAAATCCCTCGTGGAATTTACGTTACGTTGTATCGCCACTCGAGCACGACACGAGGACTTAAACGTTTTCGACGCTATGGCGAACACCGCTTGGCGCGTGGCAGGACAAAATATCTCCAAACAACGGCACGTGCCGTTACCTTCGCCAGTGTATTATCGTACACGTGTCACCGTGATTCTACGTAAACGAAGATCTCCTTTCGTGCATTATTTAAACGTCACGAGCCTTGATAAACGTTGCATAGACACGTATCACAAGCTTTTTTATTATCTGTTTTTTTGCTTCTTTTATTTTTACGATTGAACAAATTATTTGTATTCAAAGTTTAACACACGCGAATTAAGGGATGAAATATTTTTCGCCTTGTCACTTTTCCAACTTTACGAAATATTCGTAGTTTCCCGCGTGCGAAGGGAGGCGCGACATTTTTAATTGGGATTTTTGAATCTGACAATTCTGCGATTCTTGTTAATCTTTCATTTTTTTTCGATGCGAAGAGCGTCACTTGTTCACGAGTCAATGATTTGTTCACTATCGTTGAATTTCCCATCGTCACATTTTTTGTTCTCGTTGATAGCTCGATAAACACTTGGGAAGATTGTTGATGGATCACCGTTAATTAAGGGTTTGATGTAATTTTGGTGAATTTATTATTATTGTTTTTTCTTTCGAATTTCGGAAGTTTGTGTAAAATTGAAATTAAAAGGTTCGTGGCTGTTGCAAGCTCGTTGTCGAACTGTCCGGTAGATTATCGCGGTTGTGCGACGATGTGGCGCATTACCCGAATTGAAAGGAGATGGAGAATAGAGAGAGAGAGAGAGAGAGAGAAAGTGCCCCGCCAAGGGTGTGTGTACGTATAGGTCGAACTACGATATGTGCGATATTCCCAGGGGAAAGCCGAGGATACAACGAACGAGCCTCACCGGAAAAGGACGTTTCGTCCAATCGTTGATTCGCGGAGGCGGTCTAACACCAGGGGTTGTTGGTGGTTAGCGGTAACGCCTATTCATCGATCTGATAAGGGGATGATGTTGCACGGAGTGAACGGAGGTCGAAGGTGGCGAGAGGGCCGTGGGCCTTGATAATGGAATCCAGGAAGCAGCTTTGTATGTAAAAATAAATAAATAAATAAATAAAGAATAACGTTTCACAAAACTACCCTTATCGGAAAGTCGCCATAGGCATGGTATTTACGGGGACAAGTTTTCAAATTTTGTTAGTGGGGAATATAAAAAAATGGGAATTAATCGAATCGTGTTTATTTTATGGGGATATTGTTTCTGATAATGAAATTATGAAATTGTGAATTATTACTTAATGTTATTATTGTACTATTGAATTAAAAAATTGTTCGAATGTTTTTGAATTGTTTTGACGGAATTTGTTATTTGTGTCGTATTTAAATTACAATATATTTATAATATATTTAAAATAATGTAATTCGCTGCATGAAAATAACGTTCTTCTTGTATTTATTTATAATAAAACTTAATTATTATAATTGTATATATTATAATTAAATTTTTGTACGTTAAAGAATTTTTCAGTATTATCATTTCTGAAGCGTTATTAAATAAAAAATTGTTATTATTAGTTTTATCGTTGCATTCCCCTTATTCGTGTCATGTGGAACAATAAAAATTAGTTTTTTATATTTTCGCGGATTTAATTTACAATATATGATATAAAATAATGAATTTCACGTCGATGTGAAAATAACGTTCTTATATTTATTTATAATAAAATTTCATTATTATAATTGTATGCATTATAATTATATTTATCATTAAATGTTTGCTAGTTTAAGAAATTTTCAGAATTATCATTTGGAAAGCGTTATTAAATAAAAAATTGTTATTATTAGTTTTATCGTTGCATTCCCCTTATTCGTGTCATGTAGAAAGATAAAAATTAGTTTTTTATATTTTCGCATATTTACTTTACAATATATGATATAAAATAATTAATTTTACGTCGATGTGAAAATAACGTTCTTATATTTATTTATAATAAAATTTCATTATTATAATTGTATGCATTATAATTATATTTATCATTAAATGTTTGCAAGTTTAATAAATTTTTAGTATAATTATTTCTGATACGTTATTAAATAAAAAATTGTTATTATTAGTATTATCATTGCATTCCCCTTGATTCTGTCCTCTAGAAACATTGCTCGTACACGAACGAGTCATATTATTTTGACAATATGGCTTGACCACAAAACCTCGTGTTCTTTTTTTTACCTTGATTGACACTTTATTATTTTATTCGTGCAAAACCCTCTGCCATACGTTTCGAATTATTATAGGAAATCAGATCGCGACTGTCCGTCGAGTCCCGAAGCTTTCGTCTCCGGGTCGTTTCCAGCTTTACGTACTGTCTGGTGAATACGTAGTACATAATAATTACAGGTTCGAGTTCACCGGCCAAATGTCGCCGGGGCGGTTAACCCCGGGACAACCCCTGCGCGCACACACCGACTGCAACCGCACGTGTCACGCACGTGTCCGACTACTTCCTTTTCTCAGTTACGCAAATTCGTCACTGATTTTTCACCATGAAATTGTTCTTTATCGATAAATCGCATTGCCTCGAATTAAACGATTCGATCTCGTTGGAAAAATTGTTTGAAACCTGGAACCTCTTCCATCTCGCGATAAATTCCGTATATTTTCCATTCTTAATGTTATCTTACGACATGTTCGCAATTTTTCAATTTTTGCGGTATCGATTTCACATCTGTCTTACTTTTCTTCCCTGCATACCTTTTCCATTTTTCTCATAATTTTCTGACATAAAATTGTCAATCATTCGACCAAAACACGTGTCTTTTTTTTCTAACACAGTCGAACGTGATCTAATAAACAAAACTCAATTACAAAGATCATGAAGTGTTGTAATAATTAGTAACAGGTTGAAACTTCCAGGGATTCTTCCGCGCGACTATCAATCGCGAGTCCCATCAATTTTCTATTCCTAACGTAATCTTACGACAATGTTCGCAATTTTTGCATTTTTGCGGCATCGATTTCACATCTGTTTTACTTTTCTTCCCTGCATACCTTTTTCATTTTTCCCATAATTTTCTGACATAAAATTGTCAATCTTTGTCCCAAAACACATCTTTTTTTCTAACACGGTCGAACGTGATCTAATAAACAAAGCCCGATTACCAGGGTCATTAACCGTTGTAATAATTAGTAGCAGGGTGAAACTTCCAGGGGTTCTCCCGCGCGACTATCAATCCCGAGTCCCGGACGAGCGCGTCTACCGTAATATATCAAAAGAGCACGATGGGGAACTTGAAAAATGGAAATGGCCGTGAAATAAATACATCCTGTATAAAACTGTATTTCTCCACACGCGATATCTAATTCTTTTTTTCTTCACATTCCACTCGATATACAATCATCTCTCCCTCACCCTCACCCTCTTCGTCATTCTGTCCATCTCTCCCTCTTCCTTTCCCTCATTGTCTTTTTTATTATGAAAAACCAGCTGTGGATGAAGAAAAATCCAAAGAGATAATCACCACGAAATATTATTGCAGGAAAATTGAAGGACGATAGAAATGGGCAAGCTGGAATGAAAAGAAGTCTAAACCCAGGACACGCATCGTAGCAGCAGGAGCATCAGCATCCCCGTACGTTTTACCACGTTGCGCACTCAATATACGCTTCGGGCACTCGCGATGCTCAGCTCAGATAGGCAGTACGTAATCCCGAATGAAAATAACGGATCAGTCTACACCCCTTGAATATTATGCGACAGCTATTTTTTTCTTGTCTCGCTCCGGACTGAAGGATCTACAGGATCAAATGTAAATTTGCGCACGTCCCCTATCCATTCTTTTTCGCAAACTAAGGTAGATCTATACGTAAGCGTTATTTGCTCGCTAAAAACGCTTGCGTTTTGAAGATTTACCCGGTTTGAAAAAAAAGAGAAAAAGCACATCTTCGAATCTTCGATGAGAAGAAACGTTGTTATTATTGGAAGAGAATATTAAATATTTATATCGCCGCCGAACCGATGATTAAAAGTTCGGTATGTCGCGATGACACGCGAGAAAATTGAAGGAATTTTCCACGGTTCGGTCCCCTTCCGGGATCCACCGTATCCAACACCTGGTCCTCCAACACGTCGTACCCCCCTGCGATGCAAACACAGAACCCTCCCGCGTGTTACATCCCGGTACAATATATACCATTGAAAATAGCGTTTCGTCCCCTAAGTGTCTATTAATTTACTGCACACATTTGTATGTGTAGATAGTCGTAAGTGTGAAATCGATGTACCGAGAATCTCTCTCGATTTTTCCCTCTCGAGAAGCCTTTCACGTCACGCATCGCTCTTGAAATTTCACACCCTTGCGATGACACGACGGGTGAATTACGGAGTTGAATTTATGTTTGTCGATACATATGTATATGTTTATTGCAGTGTCGTCAAACATGAAAATAATAACGACTAGAATATTCTTATATTCAATAAACCATGTATTTACTATAGCTTGATCTGATTAACGGTTAGTGTAAGAATTTAATAGTCGGAAGAAATTATCTTATGTACCAATTAAGGAAAATCTAATCCTTTTTTGAAATCTAAATTATTAATTATTTTTTATCAGTAGAGCTTGGAATTGAAAGCATCGGTAGGGTTTTTTGCATTACGTTATTAAATATTTTATCAACTATTTTCGATACAATGGAAAATGTCTTTATCCGAGAATTCTTAGAAATTAATGATGGATGCAAGTGAAATGTTGAATGCAATTTCTAGTGCTTTCACACATTGGGTTATGGTTGTATAAGAGCAGCTTGTTCATTCCCAAACGTTCATCATCGGAGCGGTTTATTGCGTGTCGTGATAACAAATCGATTTGCGAGGTCGTGGGGAGCTCATCGTTCGCGCTGCTCATGGAGAAGATGAGGTTTCTACAGTTTGGACTGCACGCTTGCGAAGGGGACGCATTGGTGCGTGTAGCGTTTTGGGGGTCGCGCCCTCAAAGGCCACTTTCTGAGGACACTACAGGGGTACCATCCCTCCGCGCATACCGGAAACGCTCATATCCCTCGACCGGATGCGTACGAGTGCATATTATTAGACAGGTGGCTTTCATCAGGCGGCTATATATATGTTTTCAGGTTTGAAAATTCTATATTCAGTCTTTTATAAACATAGATATGTTTTACATAGGCTTGCTTTTCGCTTATACAACCATGCTTATACAACCTGTTCTATACTTACTAATTGATTTTTGTTTTTTATGTCTTGGATAGAAGTGTGCTTTGGTACATCTATATTTATGCTCCTTAGGCTTAGGTAAAATACACACACACATGGAGGAACATGCATGTGCACACATAAGCACAGTCCAGTTGGGATGTACAAAAATATGACCAACTTCTATTCAAAACCACAAGAGCAGCCCTTCGCACATTTGTATGTGTAAAGATAGCAAAATGTACGTTTTTATGATCAGAGGTTTTCCTTTCCATTGCTCGTCATTCAAAGAATTTCAATTATCGAAGTCCTCAAAATGTACCTATAAGCGAAAAGACAACATATTTCATCGGTTATTATTGCCAGTCTTTGCATTGGCTTATGGTTCATATCTTGCAGATCAGTAATATTTACGGTTCCAGCAACGAATTTTCAGGGTTTGGGAATCATTCTAGGACTCCACGTAACGGTTCATCTTAACGATAGATCTAACATTTTTTGTTAGATTCTGTGATATCTCTATCGCTTGTTGCTGAATAGAATCGTTCATATCCTGCAATAAGAATGAAAGGTCGGAGTGTAACAGTAGATTCGTTAGTGCCACATTGTGAGGTTATGTCAGTATAAGGGGAAACCATATAGTAGAGAAAAATAAAGATAGAAATTATGGGTAGGTTAGGTTTTCTCTTTTACGTATTTAATTCGTGGGCTTAAAATTCAGAAAAAGATTTTTACGTTTTTCGCAATTGTGAAGACTTTGAGAAGAATTCCCATTTTGTATTACAAAATGAAGATTCGCAACACTCGAGTAAAAGTTGAAAAACTACTTTCTTTCGTTTCACGAGATTCTCCTCCTCCATTGTTATTTGTGATTGAATTCAAAAGTGACACAGAATTTCATAAAAGTACAAATCACGAATTCATCACGAATATCATTATTATAATCTCGATATATTGTAATTTAGAGAAATATTCAGTCTTTCGATCTTCTCACTGACAACTTCAAACGATTATAACGACAACTTCATAACGCATTATAATTGTAAAGTCATGTTAGGGGACAAATTTCCGATTCCATAACCTCTAATTGAAGCCTTTATAGAAAATAAAATTTACATCCCCGGTACGCATCGATAATCGACATTCGAAGGCATTCAAGAAACGGATGTGTATTTAAAAAAGTGGTCTAACTTTTAGGCTGTAAGGATACAGTTGAATGTAGGCAATGAACTTGACGATCGGATAGAATGGAAATAAAACGTCGATAATTATAGATCTCTTCTTATCGGTGTCCGGTACAGATGTATTGTCTAAGTCTGCCTATAATTTTTGTTCGGGGATCTGCATTTCTGAATGACGATAAGAGCTTTTGCTTTTAGGATATTTATTCCGTGGGTTACAGTACTTGTATTCACGTCTCGGTTGGCTAACAATAAGTGTATATTGGAAATTTTGGACGGACTTGCTCCGGCAAGCGCTTATATCGTTACGAAGGTTTGGGATGAGTTATCAACATGGCTGGTATCAGTGGTCGTGCTATACAATGTGCCGGAAAAACAATATTTACGCGTAATTCGTTTTCTATTTTGCCCCGTGTGTCATTAAACGGTGTTAAAAACAGTATCAAGTATAGTACGAGCGCTCAACAATCAGGTGACAATATTTTTCTATACTGCAATGAATCATTGAACTGAATTTTTGAGGTTATTTTATGATGTTCTAACACGTTCGAGGCTTAAACATTTGTTATTATTCTCTGCTTCTTCGATCTGAAACAGGAGAGAAAGATCCAGCACCGTTCTTTTTTAACGAGGAAGTTCAGACACTTCTTCAAACTTTAACTCGGCCTGATCCGAAGATAGTATTCAGAAGGCGCAAGGATGGAAGTAAAATTATGGATCCCGAGTACAAATTCATGACTGACGAAGAGCTTAAAAAGTCAGTCGAAGAGGCGGAAGAACGTGGACGTAGACGTTTGCAGATGCCGCCTGTTGTTAAAAAACGAACGGAAGTTAATGATGTTTTGTCAAAAGATCCTGCCTTGCAAGGTTATGATACAGCGAAATATGTCTTTACTGACATAACTTACCCTGCGAATGATTATCAAAGACTAATCGTTATCAGAGAACCTGATGGGACTCTAAGACATGCCAAGTGGGATGAAAGACATCGTATAAATCAGATATATTATCCCATGAATGGTAGAGAAATAGTCACACCTAGAATGTTTCAAGATGAATATTTGAAGGTATGATAATCATCTTACATAAATAATCGAAGAAATACTAAAGTATAAAATATAAAGTATATAATACTTTTGTATAAAATATCATCGACTCGTGACTAAAAACAATAGTATATGGATCTATAATAAATATTCGATGATTTGTACGACATAGATAGAGAATGAATGGAACATTTTACAAGTATTGCTTTTGATATTTCAGGATCTCTTGACCCGGCAGGAATACGAGTTTATTTTAGACCGTGCGTGTCTCCAGTACGAACCAAATGATCCAGAGTATCATCGTGTAACCGAAGCTGTGCATACAACTGTAAATAATGAAAAGCATTTCGATAAGCTACGATCGACTCGTCATTTTGGTCCGCTCGTGTTTCATCTTGTCTGGACGAAAAATATTGACAATCTCTTGCTCGAAAATATCACTACTGAAAGAATCGAGGATGCTGTACTTTTAATTAAACTGTACAACAAAATTCATCCGACGGCAAAGTCTGCAACATTGGAGCACGATGGTGATGATATAAAGTACATTCAGAATTATGCCCGTCTTGAATCGCCAATCACAGGAAAACTGGAGATCTCCATACAAGCATTAAAAGAACTGATAAAGACCAGAGAAATTGTTGCGGATGGTGTCAAAAAAGCTCACGGCTTGTGAAACTGATCTTATTAAGCAATCATGTAATCGTCTATAAAACAATAAATCGAAAGAAAATAATCGATCTTTTATGAAAATTCTTATTATATAAATGAAAAATTTTATCTTCTTCACGTGAAAAATCTTACACAGATCCGCTCATTAGACTTACTAATCATTGCAATAAAACTCTTATACCTGGTTAGTTTAAAGCACCATAGATGAAAAAGTCATTCCTCTTGTTACAGTATTAAAATAAATCTGTTAAAACAAGTCTTAAAACGAAAATGATAAAATGCTCGTGGTATAATATTCTTTCTTTTATTCGTTGTATCCAAGGTTGCTCGGGGAGTCTCGTTTCCAATTAATCCATTAATACCATGATTAATTTATTATTTAATTACTTACAAACATTTACAAATGTAACAAGTCAATTCAATTTGGCGTACAGGGGGACTCAGAAAAAACATTACGCTAATGATCCATAATATCACTAAATACAACATTATCTCATTTGAAATTTTTCTCTGTGCATTCACAATGAGATGTACGCGCGGAGCAGGGAATAAATATTTAATGTCTCCATACATTACGTTATCGCCACTCGCAACGACAAATACGTCATCAATCAAACAATATAAATTGTTTTTCTTTTTAAACAATGCACGTGGGAGAATTGATCTCGATTTGATAAACGATCATGCATAAAAATTAGCTTTGTACAAAGTTAATCGTCTATAAATATAATGAATATAACGATAATTTAATGTTATTTGCACTCGCTCGAAGTAGAAGATGAAGTTTATTTTCGGAAATTAAAGTGCTGTTCATTATAATACGTCACGAGTTTTTGTATTCTAAATAATTATCAGCAGTACTTTGTGAATATGCAAAAAATATCGCAAGGCATAGTACATTAAAAGAGAAGCATTGGCTGGCTTTCCTTCGTTTCTATTCGAGGTATACCCAGTACGCATATTCACGAAGAAATTAATGTCGGCACCATTAGGGGTTATTAGGCCATTAAAGAAGATAACATTTGTATTTTTCGCGAAGTAAAATATTTTGCTGTGCGATTTGTAATATCGTAGATCGGCGATTCATTTTTATTTAGGAGAAGCGGAGCTTTTAGACAAACGAAATAATGATCTAGCAAATTTCTTTGATGGAAAATATAATTTTATCAATGACTTTGATTTTTTTTCAATCTTTCTCTCACCGCTGTTACGATTGTTTCATATCAAAAACTACCTATCGCTCATACTTTAATTTCATTGTAAATATTTTCGTCGCGGAATGCACGGTAGGTTAAAGTAGCCCAGTATACTCCAAATAATCGGTAATTATTAATACATGATTGCAATTGAAGTTTCGAAAATTTAACCAAGTTTTTTTAATGAATTATGTTGCACATACATGAGAATCGTCGCGACTTTCGAAGTCTCTTCTACCTCTCACCCTTTACAGGTAATCCGTTATTACTGATAACATTTGCGCCATTGGGATTCATTGTTTGAGCAATTTTTTTGTTATTTTCTGTTTTTTTTTCATACACGTTCCGCTTAGCTGATTTTTTCGCACAGCAGTTATTTGTTCTTTTTTGTTTAATGACATGGCATATCGCATTTGATCATCTAATGAAAATTTGCTTCATTATAATTGGACTACAATCTTTTGTTGTCACCGGTAACATTCTCTTCAATATAAAAACAAAAATCTGGGATTGCACTAGAATATTGATCAGAAAGAAAATCTGCGTATCATAAAACTTACAGATTGTAAATTTGTCATTACACTGTATCCGTTAATGAAAATCCATTTGCATCGAGTTTTATTTCTATTGCAGTGCCCTTTTTTTGCATTGGTATTTCTTTTATGGGAAAGCCAAAAGCGTCAACGCAACGAAAACTTATGAAACGACACATATTTAATATGATTTGCATTAATATAATTACAATTTCCATTCGAATTTCTAAAACTTGTAGCTTCAAGATAAACCCAAAAAGATTTTTAAGAATCATTCCATTGGCACACGCACATCGCTATCTGGATGAACCGGCGAGGATGAATTGAGAGATGTAAAACTCCTTCACGTTGTTTTCTTTTTTTTGTAAAATGGGAAATGCACAATTATAGTTTATGCCATATCATTCACACGAAATGCTTTTGCGAGGAATCTAACAAAACATCTAGTACTCAGTCGTCGATTGTGATACGTGTACATCATAATCCGTTTGTGTTATTTGTTTCTTTCTTTACCTTTTCGGTTTATCTCGTTAATTGTATATTGTGTACATAGGTATGTATAATATTTATATAATATTAATCTATATAGCCCTTAGAAATATTACGTACCCGTCGACGTGAAAATAAAAGTGAGAAAAACAAAACAAAAGAAATTCACAAATTTTCAACGAGGTTGTATATCGTATATTATTCAAATAAAAACTACAAATTTCTTGGCACAGGCGATTGAAACAATACGATTTTTTTTTCCTTATACGAGATAAATTGATTCCGATGATAGTTGTGTGTTCTTCTGTAGATATCCAAAATGCTTCGTTATTGGTGGTTCGAAGCAGTCCCATGCAAATCATATATATACATATATGATCGAACATCTACGTTTAATTTTCATTTTTCTTCTTCCACTCTCGACGTCACACATAATTTTCCATATTACACTATAGTCTCATCTAAATAAATTAGATTTGTTTCCCGAGTTTATTGATGTATTTATTTTCTTCGTATTTACCGTTTTATAATTATTTTTTACGGTTTTTTTTTCTCTTTCGTCAACAATAGTTCGTTATTAATGATAAAGTTTCATTATAAAGTTATAAATATACGAGTATCCAATGAGAGTTCGTCGATTAGTTTGACTGGATCCGATGGATCGTGATAGTTAATCCCTTGCAACCCACAGTTGGCTCGTTCGTTTACATTGAATAATACTGTAATTACTCGGCGCTGATCTCTTTTTCTCTCGGTGGGAAATCGAGGAAAAATTTTCTGTAGACTTTTTTTTTCAATCGTGATCGTCAAAACTGAAATTCCATTCAAAGATATATGTATTGTATATTATTACGTACATCTTTGTATTCTACTCAATAATGAGGAGCCCGAGCTCTGTCTTTTCACAAGACCGATCTAAAAAAAATTGTCGTTTCGAATTTTTCTCCTCTTTTCTCCCTGTTTGTAGGATTATTGTTTAATATTATTATTATTTTTTTGTTACTATTACTATTATTATTACGATAGTGCCAGACTAATCAAGTCAGTTCGTGGGCTTGATGCTCATTACACGTACCACTTTTATTTATTTATTTATTTATTTCCCCCGTAAAATCAAATTATATATTAGATTCGGACAGTGTTTCTGTTCCTTTGTTTTTTTTTTTACGAAGGGTATTTATGGGGCTCGGGATTTTACATTGACAAAATCGTACGTTACAAAATCCCAGTAGCGTTGCTCCGTGATGACATTTATACCACCTAATCAATATAACAGCCAAGACCGAGCAATCTTATATACCTTATTTAAAATTCTTCATCGAATTCATCGTTTATCGTTACAATTAGGATATTCAATTATCATCTATCGTTTTCTCATTCAACTATAAATATTCACGACTCGTCTAATCTCTACGTAGTTGTATAATTGTTTTCCATGTATCAATTCTTCGTTTTGTTTTAATTCTTTCATTCACGAAGTTTATATGCGATTGCGTATGATTCTCGAGAGTCTTTTACATTTGGTATGAACTCTGCGCGAATGGATCGTTAATTGGCGTCCAGAGTTTTATTTTCGCTATATCGCGAGTTCAGCCTCGCGAGTGTCGAGTCTCGATTAAATTTGTTTCCGTCAATTCGTCATTTTATTACTTATAATTCATTTCTGTACGTTTTATATATAAACATACGCATACTACCAACTTTAGAAAACGCCTAAAAATCCCTCGATTCATGCCCCACTCGTTAATGTACACGTTGAAAATGAATAAATTTAGCTAAAGTTTTGTTTTCTACTGAAAGATTCAACGACGTTAAAATTTTTCCCCCCCGATCGCTCTACAACATAGTCAAACTCCTCACATTCAGTTGAATTCTAGATATTGGTGAAGCGACGAATCGAGAAGTCGATTTGTGAGAACTTCGATCGCTTTCAAATAAAAATTAAACGTCCCGTTTGTATTCGCTGCCTCAGTTCGCATTTCCGGTGTTCGTTTAACGAAGACTAACAAATCCTTGCCCGAAATGTGTAATAACCATTGGAAGAAACAACCCAAAGGTAAAACAAAGAAATATTGCATTCGCGTTGCAATAAATGAAATTCGCGATCGATTAACTCGAAGCGACTATCGTCATCATTGGGCAAACATCGAATCTGGCGAGGCTCGATATCAATAGCCAACTTCTCGGTCACAGAATATCAGTCTCGTAGATCTTGCTCGTTGTCGTCTGGCTGACAGCGACATTTTGGGCATTCTGCGTATCGGTTTGTTGTTGTTGTTGTTGCTGTATTGCCGATTGTTGTCCCTGTTGGCCATCGGCGTTAGTTTTCGTCGTCAGGCTCGTCAACGATCCCGAACTCGTCGTGCTAAGTCCAAGTCCCATCTTTGCCAATAGATTGCTCTCCGAACCAGTTTTCTTCAGTAGATCTGGAGGAGCGGGTGGAACGGTCGTGAGTCCCGAAGCGTTTCTCTGCAGCTGTTGCAAACGCGCGTATTGTTCCTGCAGCGCTTTCTGTTTTCTGAGGAGTTCCTGATGTCTCTGTTCCAGTTGTTCCTGGCGGCCTTTTTTGTTTTGCAAGCCCTCCTGCGAGTTGATGCTTTCGCACGAACTAGAATTGCTCGTAGACAGCATATTGTTGGGTGTTAGAGTTTCCTCGTTCGGTACAGCATTCGGTGGCAGGGCCATGGGTGGTTTGCCACTGTCTTTGCCATTGCCACGTCCACGACGGAGCGTACCAGTTGGATTGCGCGGTGGTAACTGAGGACTCGTTGGACTAGCCAGCGGCGATCTCGAACTTGTCCGAGGCGGTGGTGGTGGTGGCACTCGTCTGGACGTGGCTAGTTGCAAAAGCTCGGCGTTTCTCTCGGGTACAGGAGGCTTTTGCGGTGGCAAAATCGCACCCGAGTCGGATACCTGAAGTCTCGCTATCGGTGGTGACGTGTCAGTGTCCGACGACGACGGATAACTGTGCAATCGACGTAGAGTATTGGCGTGACCAGGTGTTACGATCGCCAGGCTCGTGGACGAATCTATACTTCCCTTGCGACCGATGTCCGACATGTTCGGTGCGCGTGAGCCTGTCTGGACTATGTGACTCGCCGATCTCCCGATTTCCGATAAATTCGGCATGTGATTCGTCCCTGATGGACCGGTCATACCCGACGCCTGGGACATCTGCGACGCTGGCCTCGAGAACGTCTGAAGCTCATCTAGCAAAGCGTCGAGTGCGTTCTCCGGACGCTGCTGATGGGGGGTGGATGACTCGATAACGTGGGCCCCTCCCCCGATGACGCCCGCTGACCCCACGACAGTGCGTTCCGCTGGCACAAGGGCAGTTGTCTGTTTACGTTTTTTTTTTGAACAGATACAGAGAGATTAATACCCGTTATTGCTGAAAAAGCATAATTAGCTATGTAAAAGTTTTTTTTGTTTTATACAAAGGGTGTGTACATCATTCAATGGGGGAGTCAGAATATCTCCGAGCCTTCTATTTCGGAAATATTTCTTTTTGTTTTACCTTTGTTTTTCTCAGAGACACAACTGGTGCCCCGTGATAGGATTTACAATGGCGATTTATAATTGCTCTAACTACCTCTGCGTTATTCCTCCGATAAAAACTACGTTTAAAGCCACAGAAATTCAATAATTACTTCCAAATTGTCGATACTGCGCT
The DNA here is from genome assembly GCA_030522965.1 of Tryphoninae sp. A BG-2022a. Lineage (NCBI taxonomy): Eukaryota > Metazoa > Arthropoda > Insecta > Hymenoptera > Ichneumonidae > Tryphoninae sp. A BG-2022a. The sequence goes on from JAPYZT010001607.1 coordinate 18,809, forward strand.
GTGGGGAGGTGCGAGAGAAGAAGAAGAAGGCTTGAAAGATATTTTGCCCGGGTACACAGTAATGATATGTAACATCTTTTTTTTTCCTTGTGATTCGTACATGAATATTTTCTTAATTTCTTTTTTGTAGTATTTTTTAAAAGTTATAGTTCTGTAAATTTATCGGTAGATTTTGAAGCTTTAGGTGATATTTAAGAAAAATTGTTTTTCTTTGCCAATAAACTTGGTGATAATTTTAGAGACGGTTTTAAACATGGTGATCTTTCATGTACGCTTCGATATCATTTCTTTTTTTAGCTATCATGCCGACGTGAATTGTGCAAAACGTGCATGCCAATAAATACGGAGGGGATGCGAGAACGCACGAGCCGCCCGATGAATCATGTTAATCATTAGGACATTAAATTTGAAGAAAAACAAATCAGAAAAACGTAAGAAAACAATAAAATCGAAAAATAAATTGACGAAATAAATATCAATTCGGTTAAATAGTTACCTGTGGTCGGTTATACGTATATGTGTGTTGTGCATGTTACAAGTCTGTACTCATTTGGGGCTCTTTAACATTTGGCACCGTTTCCTGTCCGGTATTAGTCAACTTAAAAAAAGCAAAAAAATCAAAAATTCAAAAAGAAAAAAAAAATAATACACAACCGCGCAAGAGTGCCGCCGAAATGAATTTTGTACGATCGTACAAACAAGATTATAGGATGCCCCGTCCCAGTAAAAGAAACAAAAATTCGTCGAATTAACGCGTTAGGTCTTTATGAAGAATCATGCTCGATAATTTATAATGCATATTTTTCAAATATTCAATATCTTCTAACTTCTCTATCGTTTTGCAACTGGAAAAGATATGAAATTTCTCAGTACTTTGATATTTCATGTATAAATACATTTTCAACATATAATCAGCAAAACAGAAAACATTCTTACGTTACATTCGTTTCGAAAAACATCAAACAGACAAATTTTTATTCGATTCGACAAATTTATTTGTTTTTATTCGATTGGTCGAATTTAGTTCCAACAAAAACGTCGTGTAAAAATTCACGTATTAAGAGACAGTGTAACTAGCGACGAGCCACTTCCACTTCGAAAACGGGATCCGTAAATTGTCCGGCACTGAGCAACCGATCGCCTTAAAATTTGGAGG
>JAPYZT010001608.1:0-29727 GCA_030522965.1 Tryphoninae sp. A BG-2022a
CTCTCCCTCTCTCTCCCTCTCTCTCTCTCTCTCTCTCTCTCTCTCTCTCTCTCTCTCTCTCTCTCTCTCTCTCTCTCTCTCTCTCTCTCTCTTTCTCTCTCTCTGTTTTATTCCAATACTAGTTTCTAGGATCTCACAACTCTTCACGCTCGCGTTCCGAGAATCTCACTTTTCTCGGTTCTACTCTCTGGCGCGCGCGCGCACGCGCCTGGGAGTCGAACGTTCCACAGCATCTATCTTCGCTCGCTCGCAAAGAGGCCAAGTTCGTTAAGTCTCACTCCCTTATACTGCGCATGTAGGTATATTCTATATATACATAGGTATATAAAGCTATCCACCACTCCCGCTTGCCACTCACTGTGCTTCTTCTTCTTCTTGTACTTCGTTCGCTTCTTCAGCTGCGATGAAGCCCTGCGAGGAAGAGAGTGAGTAACGGAGAGAGAGGGAGAGAGAGAGAGAGAGAGGGGGAGGGAGGGAGAAAGAGAGGGAGAGAGAGTGAGTGAGACTGAGTAGCAGAGTGGTGGGAGCGGAGCGGGAGGGAGGGAGGGACTGAGGGCATGGGTGAGGGGGAGGCAGAGGAAGAGAGAGAGAGAGAGAGAGAGAGAGAGAAAGAGAGAAAGAGAGAGAGAGAGAGAGAGAGAGAGGGAGAGAGAGTTTCTCTATCTCATCGTCTCTTTTTACCTCACTCGACATGGAAGGTGCTACGTCACTGTCGATCGTATTTTCTCCGTCCCTGTTCGTACCACTGAGTGTTCCCTCGCTCCTCGGGTTCTTCTCTCCTTTACAGTATATAATGTATATATATATACATACGTGTGGGTACCTATGTATATATCTACGTCGTACGCCACGCTCACTCACATAGCGCGCTACGCTCATCCCTCGCTCTTTCCCCTCTATTCTCGTTTCTGCTCGTCGTCCTTTCTGTCGTTCTCTGCCGCGTATTATATACCTAGGTATATACATTCGTTCGTATCGTTTCTGTCTCCCTCTGGCGCTCGCCTCCTTTTTGCTTCGACTCTCCTCCCCGTACGCGTTCACCTTCCATATTCTCCTACCACCCTTCTCTTCTCCTTCCGCTCCTCCACTATCCCGTTGCCTTTGCGCTTCCTCTCGACTAACGCCCTTCTTTCCCCTTTTGCCAACTTCCGCTTTCACTCTCTTTCTCTGTTTCCATCTTGCGCCGCTATGGGGCGCTACGTCCCGTTTTACTTCATTAGGGGATATGAGTTTTTCCATCCTCGTTGAAACCGGCCGAGATCCGACGTAAAGCCCTCTCGCTTCCACACTCAATGCTCCAAACATTTTCGATACGACATCCAACATGACCTTATACTACAATATATACTACGCTGATATAATACTTTTACTACGTATATTTACATGTATATTAAGGCAAAATTTCTATTTACCCGATGCACGCAGAAGCGACGCCACCCCATGAGATTGTCCCACTCGGTGCGCACCTACCCCGTAGGGTCGAGGTTTTCTTTGCGAAATATCATTCGGAAAACATTGTGCCAGATCTTCCGTTTTCCTTCCTCACGCGCGATCACAAAGCATACGACCGCTTTTCATAAAAAGAACAGAAATATGTCGGATGATATAAATATATTCATGAATCGGTGTTTATACGAGATAGCTATTTTTTATGAGATCGAAATTTGTGTCAAATGGTAAGCTTGTTGTCGAGTAAGCTCACATTGAGTCTATCTGAGTCGATGTCAACTTCATATCACACCGCCTGAACTGTTTTCCTATGCGCCCTCCACAGTTGGTAATGCATTAACTTGCGCCACTTGGAAATAAGAAAGTGTAGAGTAGGATAAGAAGTGTTTACGCGTAAGTATAGAATATTCAAGGTGTAGAGATGTTAGTTTGTCGAGAGGCTATATGTAATAGTGATCGTACAGTTTTTCTATAGCACATTGGCGGGTGATTCACTTTTTTACTTTGTTATTATTAATACTTTATCGGCAATGATGATAATTTTTTGCTACTTATTACAGAGTAGGCAGCGTGTAATACTTTTTCACTGTGCTCTTTGCGATTTATAGAGTCCAAAATCATCTTACACTTACCCGACTTGTGGAGTATTACCTATGTAAAGAAATATGTATGATTGATAAAGTGCAGAAATCTTCTATCTAGAATTGAGTTTCTTTGATTCGAGGCACTACTGACTCATCTCCTTCTCAACATTATAACGATAACAATCTTACTTTAGCTACCATTCGTGAGAAGGAATTGAACGAAATGTCACGAAGCTTTTCGTTCCGTCCGAGTCCCCTGAGAGCATCGGAGAGGGGACGGAGCCCTTCGAGCTTGCGAGGGTGCCACGAGGTTCTACTCACGACGTATCCCCCTTTATTTTCGGCCTAAGGTCGTCCACGTGGCAAAGGGGATGATCTCTCTCTCTCTCTCTCTCTCTCTCTCTCTCTCCCTCCCTCTCCGTCTATATATATATATATACACATATAAACCCTGTACGCCGCCGGTTCTGCGCTCCTGTTCTTTCCCGCTCGCTCGATTCCTTTAAATTAGCCCGATATATTTGCGTTCAACATTGTTTTCGGCAATGTTAAAGCTCCTGGACAACACAAATTACGCTGTTAATATAGTATATTCGTCATGGGTATAAAAAAACGCGAATTGCTTTAAATAAATAATTTTCAATAAAACCGCATTTATTAATTTATTTTTTCTTATCTAAGAAACGCTATAGTATGATATCTGAATTTAAATATTCCTTCAATATTAATCCGTACTTTGGTGGATATAAGAATATTAGCAAACAATCGTAGTATTAGTATAATACTAATTGCGACATTTATGAATAAACGAAAGGAATGATTTTAAAAAGCGCCGGCGCTTTGTTTATACATATATCGTCTCCACTGACTGTAGATGCGACCTTTTTGTAGATAGCATATGGTGTACATACCGATATAGAAGTCTGCTTTAAAACTCTCGTCGTATATTTTTGCATCGCAAAGTATCCAGGAAAAGTTCAAACTATCTCTAGGTTTCGTTAATATTCCGTTACTATTATAAAGTATTAATAATCAGTACCACGACTTTCATTGCCCATGGGATCCTCCGTAAAGTAATATTTCGTGCAACATAACGAAACCCGGGAGTAGATAATTCCAGGAATCTGGCAAGGATTTATTTTATCGAAATCGATAATACGAAAAGCGTGCTTGTATAATATGAAAAACATGTTTTACCACTTAATTAGGACGACGTTTGGACTCGACTTGTCGCTTCGTACTTCATGCTGTAAAAATTTGATGTTCAAACACCGTAATGATTTTATTGCTTTTTCACTGCGTTAATAAATAAATTTGGCGTATTTAGTAGTTTCTAGAGTTGAAAATCATGTAGAGTAGAAACGAAATCGTGAACACGAACAATTATTTTGGTGCTTTTTTCACTCTCAATCGAGAGAAACAACCGACCTGCTTATTAAGGACGGTCAACTATTTTTGAGACATTTCTTAGAATTTACTTTGTATTATCTAAGTAGGTTCTTTCTAAACGATTACTCTATAAACGATTACATCTTACGAAGTAGGTTTTTTGCTGTTTGCAAGTACTCTAGGTGACTTTATCATTTTTTTTTGGCTGACAAAAACGATATAAGACACAAGTAGTCATCTAATTTTAAAGGAAATATTTAGAAGTAGGGTGCAATAAATGCGCAAGAATGTGTAAATCGAGAGCTTTTCTCACTTTGGCAAATTTGTATCGTTAGTTTATGGCAGTAACGTTCGAATTTCCATTCGAGTAGCCACGATAGTCTTCTCCCGACTGTCCGCACATCTCGACCGTTCTCTCGTACGCATCTGCGCCACTACAGGATTTGTGATTTAACTTGGAGTTTCGCTTATCGTCTAGGTCATGGTCATCGATACATTCGTATCGATCGTTTAATACTGTCGCGCTTTTTGGAGGCGCGAAAGAGGCCGCCGACGCGTCGGCTAGCTTCTTAGCATACGAAGGAAACATCACTTGATGGCAGTTAAATAGTTTCCAAAATATTCGATAAAATCCTTATTTATCGCCGCTTTATCGAACAAAATAGAGAAAAAAGTCATTAGTGCTCTTGGTTCATTTTTCGATCTTCCTATTTTGCCAATTTTTTCAAGCATCAAATTATTTTTTTAGAAATTTTCGACCGCGAGTGGTTAATCCTTCACATACATATTAAATACAATTAGAAATAAACTACAATATTTTTCATCCGAAAAATCATTATTTCCATTTGCCATAAATAATAACTGCGAATAAAGAGGTTAGAGTTTAGTCGCGTTGTTGCCCCATTGGGTTAGTGCCTACTAATTTCATACAGAGCCCTCTGTGCGCGATATTGCGTCTGGATACGGAGTTTTCTATCGTCCAACCGATTACTCATGGGGGGGGGGGGGGGGGGGGGGGGGTGGGTTTTTCTCCCCCTTTTTTTTTGGGGTTTTAAATTTATAGCTATTAAAAAAATGATGAATTTACATACATTTTGAACTTGAATATCCGTTACGTTAGCTGGCTTACTTTATGAAATACGTGTCTGAGACCTCTTTCCTAGAGCATGTAATTCTCTATAAAGATGTATCACGAGTTTGCTTGTACACTATGCCATTATCGAAATGTGCAATTGGATGTGGAAAAAGAATGTTGCCCGTGTTATTTAAATGGAAAACAGAAATTCGTGATGAGGCACTTCCAAATATTTCTTTTTAATCTAATAATAAATAATAATAAAAATAATATTACAAATTTTAATCTAAATCTAAATATGAAGAACTCAAATTTTAACATACTTCGATTTTACCTTCCTGCAAGTGTACATTGTATTTGTAAGATGAAAAAAGGGTGCCCTGCAACGTTTTTTTCACCTTTCGCAAACGAAATTCACAGTAAGGGAAGAAAGGTTCAACGAAAATATCTGTGGTTCGCTGATCTCTATAATTTGTAACTATCTGTTGAAATGTTCTACGAACCTTTGATAGTTTTGAACAATCGTATAAAAACAAAACAAGTTCGAACGATCAGATTTTAAACAATAATAAGAGATCTCAATCGAGTTTACAATTGTTAAAAAGTTAATCGCAAGCTCTTAAGCCAAAATAATCTCAGGGAAAGAAAGCTGCTATTTACGGCTTCTAGGTACATTTTGTCTCTGTAATTTTTGTTTATAGAACATAGTTTCTCCAGAAGAGAGGCGACACGAAGAAAAATAAGTGCTCGTAAAGATGGTTCCGGTAATGCGATCAGTCTGAAGCAATGTGCAAACTTGAATTTATAGGTTTTTGTCATTCAACGTTTTGCTGTGTAGACTTTTTTATTATTTCTTTTTTCTATTCATTTGGTAGGTATACCGAAAGACAGGGAGAGCGTCGTTCTGGTACGCTGCACTGTGTATACGATTCGCCCGAGAGAAAGAGATAGACAGAGCCGTGAGCGGTGAGCGGTGAGCGGTGAGCGGGGGGAGAGAGAGAGAGCGAGAGAGAGAGAGAGAGAGAGAGAGAGAGAGAGAGAGGAGAGCGGAGGAGAGCGGAGGAGAGCGGAGGAGAGCGGAGGAGAGCGGAGGAGAGCGGAGGAGAGCGGAGGAGAGCGGAGGAGAGCGGAGGAGAGCGGAGGCGAGCGGAGGCGAGCGGAGGCGAGCGGAGGAGAGCGGAGGAGAGCGGAGGAGAGCGGAGGAGAGCGGAGGAGAGCGGAGGAGAGCGGAGGAGAGAGGAGGAGAGAGGAGGAGAGAGGAGGAGAGAGGAGGAGAGAGAGAGAGCTTCCACGGGTCGGAGGAGGGGTCTCGCGAGAGAAGCGACCTCTTCTTTGGAACAGCGAGATCCCTTTCCCTCGTCACGATTTGCACCCTACTCTAATAACATTGCAAAATTATCCCCAAAAAATCCGAAATTTTTAGCCGGTATAGATTGAAATATAACCCAATTTCATAGCGTATCATAAATATCATTGAGTAATGAAATAATTATAAAAGGTATAGGATATAATTGAGATGAAGCAATCCATAATGGGGGTGCCATAACGAAATGTGTTATATGGTCCAAGTTGAACAAACGATGATATCTATCGTTCGTCGTACGAGGTTAACTTTACGAGAGCTACGAGTATATATATGTATATAGGTACATAATATGTCTATCGTGAAGTAGGTACACAAAGAACACGTGAATCGATCCTCCCGCTCGTCTCTTTCACCGCATCGTGTGACGAGGCTGATCTATATACGCGTTGGCACTATATCGTTGCCCCGTTTCGTTTTTTTCTTCTTTAAATCTGCGCGGGAATCCATGTAGACCGGCCGAAAGCGCGACGTCTGCAATTGGCCAAACGCTTGTAGGTACCTACATATCTATATGCCCTACTGTTATGTAGTAGTTTGTCCCTCGTACCCATATGGTAGGTGCTTACATCGTTGTGTATCTATCCTTGTTTTGTATGAGCAAGTGTGCCACTTTGTCGTGGTTCTTGCACCAAAAGCTAATTCGTCAAAATATATAATCTATTCCACATCATTTCGACCACTTTTGAACTCGACCATTTTTAATTTTGGTGAATATTTTATATATTATATTATGTACCCACTAAACATATTTTTGCAAATTTTTTACTCAATCGGAAAAAAATAATGAATTTTGAAAAAAACGTCTTTTTTCAATCTTTTTCAAATGCCCATAACTTTTGTAAAAATTCGTTAATCCAGACAAACAAATATTCGAGTCACACTCGATGAAATTTTTCATTTTTTTTTCGTGAAAAATATATTTTTTTCAATCGAAAAAGAGAAATAGAAAAAAATCTACCCACTACAAATCGTGCAGTATTAAAGTCGGCATAAATGTAAAGTTTCAAAAAAAGTGGAAAATAAAAAATAAAAAATAGGGTTTTTCGAAAAATTGATATTTTTTCAGAAAAACTGAAACGCTGTTTTTCAATCGAAAAAAAAAAAACAAACAGAAAAAGATGTCAGCGTACTGTGAATCTTGCGGCATTGTACTCAGTATAAATCAACGTTTAAAAAAAAAAACATTGAAAACCAAAAATAAAAAATGAAGTTTTCGAAAAATTGAGATATTTCTTTAAATAATGAAAATTTACGTAGAGTGTGACTTGAATATTATTTTCGTCTTTTTTTCTGTAAAGAAAAAGCAATCGACAATCTATTATGTAAGAATACAGTGTTTTCTCTGATTATCCGATATATAATACAGCATTAGCTGAGAATGCCACTGTAAAAGGTATTTGTAAAAAGACCGAATGTAGGAAAAACCATGGCCACAACATTCATTCAGGAATGAAATTCGCATTGGCAAGAAAAAGTAGGTACATGCTTTTCCTACCGTGATAAGTTTATTTTGCCCGTTTCCCACGCTATGTCTTGAACTAGGGCGGCGGGCGGAGCCTAAAGAATATTACGTCAATTTTACATTCACAATGTCAACAGTTTACACTAACATTTTTACATGATATTTTAATGACACTCATTGATGAGTACCTAAGTATACTCGTATATATATATCCACCGTGCGCGACGGTTGTTCTTGTAATATTTTACCGGGTCCTTTGGTGCACGATAAATATGTATGTAATAAGTCACACAAAATTATATATGTACAACTAAACAAACATACTTAATTAACGCATCGTGAATAATAATATATCAAGTGGTTGGCACGAGGACCAAACGAAATTGCATTAATTCCTTAGCGATTACGATACCGTGGTTTGTTTCCGATGGCAGACTTCAGGTTGGGCGGGGGCTGTATAGATCCAGGGTATTTTTATCGAGCGTGCTACTACACGCGTAAATAGTATGCGTATAACAATACGCCGTTTCTACTATACTGACGCTGCTGGTTTATACGATGACTCGTTGACGTATTCTACGAAAAAACCACTAATAAAGGGTTAGGCGGAGTTGCAGGTATGGAAGGATGTAAATAAAATAAAGCAATACTGTAAATTTTTTTAATCAAATATCGGTAAAATGAAAACAGAATCATATCAGAAACAGCGGGGATTAATTTAAATAGAGTGTCAATTAACGCCAAATTGACGATTCAAATTCGGTCGAACTTGCTCGTTGATAATACTTACATCTTCGATCGTGCCGGTTAATTCACGCAATTTTGCCTTTCGTAGTAATTTAAAAAGGTGGACATTGAAATTTGCTCGGTGCTTCTTCATAATTTTGAAACACTCGTGAGTTTTTCATTCTTAATGAATAACGGTCGTATTTTAAGTTTTCTCCGACACAGACTTTTATTTACGATCGAAAGTCGATTGCTTTTTAAATTGAATAAAATTAAGATAAAATTAAGCTAAAATTAGGTTGAAATTAAGCTAAAACTAACAAAAATGCGCCAAGTTTATGTGTTGCAACATTTTATCAAATCAAAAGTTTTTTCCGCTTTCGCTTTTGGAAACCTTTTATTGTTTTATGAAAATAAAGATCCATCTGTGAGGAAACTACAAAAATTAATAAAACTGTTTTTTTGTTGAGTTATAATTACTTAAAATTATAAGCCTTAATGGAGTGTTTCCAAGTGTTGCATATTGTATAAGAGGTTCGATAAATGCCGATACTTTGGCAAATCACTTTTTTGGAACATTATAAATATTTCGGTGCTAGAAAATCGGTTTTCCAACTCACTAATTTTAACAAGTAATATCTTCTTATGAGGAAGCGAAATAAAAAATCATCTACAAAGGTTGCAGTCTCCATGATCGGTTTAAAAAATACATATCGATAAACTATAGCCTAGAACGGTTGAATCATCGTGTCCTCGTACCCTTGTACCAATCTGTCACGATATACGCAATACTTCCAAAGGAAAAAAGACGTACCCTCAAAGGGCGCACAGAGAGTGTTTCGGAAAAAGTTGATAGAAGCTTGCCGAAACCCTCGTATCCAACGTGGCAGAGGGGTTGATTGGTGCATCGAGGGTTTCCAGCTCCCCTACATAGTAGGTATGCTCGTCTGGTTTGTACGGGTGAGTCCCCATCTCCCCTCTTCACTTCGAGTTTCTCTCGTTTATATTTGTCGATCGTATGTGTGTGGGGCTGACACACGCGTATTACCAAGCGTATTACCAAGAGATCGTCCCATTGTGCATTATCGCTAGAGCAAGGATGTACTATCTTCCAAAATGCGTGATAATTCGATAGTAAATTATTTATAAACATTGAGGCATGCGTTTAAACATCCAAATATCTTCTGGCGATCGGACATGGAACACTAATGAGACCTTGGGATCTGTAGAAATATGAGGTTAATCGTATATTTTCTTTTACATATTATTCAAATTTTATAAACCGCTCGCGCTGCCCATAAGGCCGAAAATATACGTACATTTATAATAATTTTATGTGCGAGATTTAGCTATCGAAATGTTTCGAATAATAACATGTTATGTTAAAAAGTCTATATACGCGTCGTATAATTCAAGCTCCATTCAATATTTGTGCTTTCCGTAAAAAAGAAGAATCCAATTGCAGAGTAGACGAATCAATTGTAATTCCTGGAACAATACACTTTCATTGAAATTCATAATATTGGAAATATACAAATATTTCCCGTAGTATGTAGTTACAAGTACATTAACATATTATAATACAATAAGATTTCCTAAAAATTATGTTGATAATCGTGAGATATTGTTGTGCGTTACGTAATAACAAGAAGGCGCCCAACGTACGACTTATTTTCCGTACATAGAGAACCTGCACAAACTACAATAGTTGGACATTGTCCACGTCGCATTGGGACATAAGTGTGTGGAGCACGCGAGAGAACAGTAGCAACAGCAGCAAGCAGCAGCGGCAGCAGCAGTATGAAGCCCAGCATGAGCACAGCACCGGGCATACCACCGAGGGTATACGTACTGAATGTTACCACGATCGATACGGTACACACCAACCCCCGCCGTGGCGTGCCGGGCCGATTTTTTTCCGTTCGACCCTCGCGCATGCGCGCTTCGCTCCCGTGTTCTCGACATGATATACTCGTACCTCAAACGTGCTCTATGCGCTCTCTTGTCGCTCTTCTCTCGTTTTGAATGTTACCGTTCGCTTCGTTATTTTGCCAGCTTGTATGTAAATATGCAGTACATATCTATTCTTGTATATATTTAATTTATATGCCTATATTTGTACATATATAATTACATATTACATTTACTATATGTATGATACATTGACAGCGAACATATTATATAGACTACACACACACACACACACACGTATATTTCTAAGGTGTATGGGGTCCAAATTTGGGTAAGAAGGGTAGAACGGTGGAATGCCGCATCATTAAAACAATCTTTTCCGTTTTCAGAGAAACATTATAATTTTACTGGTTTTAATAAATATCGAGGTTATGAATGATTGAATATTTTATATCTATATTATTCTGTCCTCATCTATATTAATACTATATAGATCCTTTTTTTTAATTTCCGAACAGTTTTACCGTAACTGTTAACGATGCTTTCGATTCGTGCCGATATAACACACAATATCGCTCCAATATTCGAGAACGATTTAATCCATTTTAATTTACTTTGTCGTATTTTTCTCAATTTTCTTTATCATTTCATCGTACTCCCTTCAAAATAACGGACTCGACTCAATGGTTAATAATATGTAAATGACTAGATAAAGACCGAAAAAGCTATGTGTGAATTAGAATTTACCCCTTGCACAATTTCTAGTCTCCATTTTAAGTGGCAACAAGATACATACCTGAAGGGTTGCCCAAATTTTCTATGTGTGAAAATTATCCAACTGATTGTAAGTTCTATAATTTCAACGTTCATCTCTGACAATGAATGTTTGTGGATTTTAATACAATAATCATAGTACAATGTGACAAGAATGTAAAATTATAAAATATTAAAATCATATTTTGGGGAGGAATTAAGAGGGAGAAAGTAATGAGGGCGAGAGTGTCGCGGAACGAACATCCCTCGACACTCCTTGTCTAGCTGTCGTCTTATTAGTTTTCTGCCAGTAACCATTGTCAAATGAATCCACCGTGGTTCATTATCGAATCGAAATCGTCTAAATTATTGTAAAACCACACTGTTTGACAAATCTTTTGTCAAACACTTCGGTTGTTTTGTCTCGCGAGCTCAGGAAAGTGCAATTAGTGAGATAAGTGAATTTATTAATTTCGGAAGGGTCAGTCGAGGATTGGAAATGGAAACTGATTTGAAACACGAAAAACGAGTAAGTCCTAAATAAATCTGTAGTTTTCTCTCTTTTAGTCTACGAAACTTTTTGATGATTCCGCGACCCCTCGGGTCATCCAGCTGTACCCTCCCTTCGCGGAGTAGTCTGACCGTATAGCCTCATAAGGCTAACTGGCGCCCAACTATTTGTTAATTAAATTTTCTAATATTTATTAAAGTTTCCAAAAGAGTCCTGCCAGCCCTTGACCCAGGCCGCGTCACGTGAGTGAAAAAAAGAATCCCGTCTCAACAAATATATAAAACCAATTATATACGATTCAAATTTTATTTTTGCCCTTCAAAGTTAATAATAAAAGATATTTTTAAGGAGTAAAACCCAGTTGAATGACTTCTGTGCCAGATCAGGTATAACACTCGTGATCACTCTGGCGCTTCATGATCGAAGCCCAGTCCAGTCCAGTGTTGTAAATATCTCACCATGTTCTTGTACAAGTGTTTTCATCACTCGAGGTTCTTCCTCTTTTTCTTACGTATGCTTCTAACTTTGCGATCTTCTTTATTAAATATTTTTTATTCATTAAGCAACAGCCCAAGCGGAACAACTATATACTTACTTTGATAAACAATATGATCTCCAAGTTCGTATATTGTGGAGTAGATCCTCGAACTGTTTTTTTAATGGTAGGGTACATCCGGATATTACGGTATAGGTGATTAATAAGGTCCACTGTTATTTCTTCGGAACTAACAAAGATTGGCGTAAAACAGATCTGCTACATTTGTGCAACCTTACCCCTCGCCTCCTCAGTGAATTTTTGGGGCGCAGGCTAGATCGCGCGTGTATTTTGCAGACACCGATTGAAAGTTGCGTATCACCATGTAATTTATTTGGAAAGTTTCAATCATTAAAGTTAGTGGTGGTTTTTCGGTCAGAGCTTATGTTGTTAGCCATGGGTTCACGAAGAATGCTCAGGCGTGCAAAATAACGTGCGATTTACTGTTTGTGTTGTTTGCTCGGGCGGGTAATATGGCTGACAGCATTTACGGCTAGTATGTGTGCAGGTCATAATATCCAACCATGTTTAGAGTTAAACGATTGCTAAATTTTGTTAAAGCTTATATTTACAGTTATTCACAGTTACTCTAATCACTGATTTACTGATGAGTTGAACGCCTTACGACAGGCCAACAGCTCCCTTGGGCATATTGGCCTTCCATGTTCTCAATTCAGGGATTCGTCAATTTTTCGAAAACTTTTATTTTTAGTTATTATTTCAGGTTATATAAAAATGCTTATAGAACTGCTGGAACTCATATAGTTCGAGTTTTATTGCCAAAGAGGATTGAGGCGTGGGGCACAATACCCGGACTTACCCTGTATTTGGGCATGCTTCTTCCATTTATTGAGAACTCCTCGAACAAAACGCATTTGCTTGCGCAGTGACACTCAAGGCAGGACTTTATACTAATTATAAATATTACTGTAACGCCGTTGCTATATATTTTTATCCACGGTGGTGTCATAATCCAGGCACTGTAGTCACTATGTGACTACGAAGTGGTTGTTATGGGGGAGTAGCCCTAGTCACGGAGTAGTATGGATACAGGACGGTTACAATCACGAAGTTACTATTATCACGGAATAACAATACTCGCGGTTGGGCTGCGTTTACGAAGTAGCCTCAATCACGAAACTTGTGTAGCGAGTGAGTGATGAACTCCATCAACTAGCGCGCAGTGCTCCAGTCGTTTGAAACCCGAGTATATAAGCTTATAGGTACATATTATTTCTAAATAAACTTCTTCTAATTTCTAGACTTAAGGGAGGTAAACTACTCTCAAGGCCGAAAATAATAGCCAATTTTAGGATTTTGTTTTCACAGAAGCTAAATGATATATCGAAATTCCGTAAAAAAAAAGTTCGCATTATACAAGTATTGAACACTATTTATAAATTTTATCAGAGCTGTACTAAACAAAATGGCGACTTTCCAGTATTTTGCCAGGTGCCTGGCCGCACGCATAACTGCTGCAATTTCAAAGCTACATTAATGAATAAAAAAATTGATATAGTATGATAACAGCTTCGACACTACGTAGAATTTTTTTTTAAATTGATTTTTGCAAAAGTGGTGTGTTCTTGAAACAAAAATTCCATGGAACGCAAAAGAAAAATGCACTAAAATTATCAATAACATTTGAACTATGCAATATTTTTAAAAAATCTTACACAGTATCGAAGCTGTTATCATACTTTATCGAATCCTTTTTGGTGCATTATCGTAGTTTTAAAATTGCAGCAGTTATGGGTTCGCCCCATGATGGCACTGAAAAAGAAATGACGCAGCTGGCAAAATACTGGAAAGCCTTTATTTTATTAAGGATAGAATAAGGATAGAATTTCTATCGAATTTCAATACGTTGTTTACTTTCTTCGAAAAAAATGGCAAATTTTGGTATATTTTTCGGCCTCTACAGTGTTTTGCCCTTTTTAATAAGCCTACACAGCCCAAATGATTTGTACCGCATGTCCCAGTGGAAAGAAAATTTCAAATATGTTTTCGAATCTATAGAGAACCTACGATATAAAAAGCGATCCACAGTTGTATATGCGTTTCACGTTCCACGAAAAACGGATAAGTTTGAAAAACTTTTTTTTTTTCTGAGTTTTTTGATATTTTTTAGCGTCCATCGAAAAACTCTTTGTAGTAGGTAAGTTTTGCGATTTTTTTTTATTAAATGGCATGAAATTTTCAAAAAATCGCTCTTTTTCGGCTTTTTTTACTCATAACTTCATTAATAGCAAGCCAAACTGAATCTTTTTTTGCAAATTTTCGTTTTTTAATATACGTTTAAAAAGAAATATAGAAATATTATTTGAGGTGTTTTTGAATGTGATTTTTACGTTCTAAACTTTAAATCTTTTTTTTTTACAAGTGAGTGCATATTTTGATTTTTTTGAAAATTTGTTGTTTTAAACTTCTATCAATTTTACGATTTTTAAGCCTCGGTCCACTGCCCATAATTAGTATTTTCTTTTGATTCTTGAAAATTTGAAAGCAATTTTGATTTGTTAATAGCTATTAAAACTGTTTTTTATAACTATACAATCTCTTTTCAATCATTATAAATAAATTTGCATACTTTTTTGTTATTAACAGGGGTCTAAAATTAATAATAAGACATTATAAGTATGTTTAAAAATAATAGTAACAAAAGCGTTTATTTAATTGGGTATTCTTTTTAAAATGTTACATATCTGCGATCATTATTTGAACTAGAATATCGTTTAGCTCGTATGTTTTAGCTGTAATTTTACTCATATTCAGTTATTCCGATGGATACTGAAACCATACGAGCGAAAGGATATTCTAGTTCAAATAATGATCGTACTTATATTTAACATTTTTAAAAAAATACCCAACTAAATAAAAACTTTTGTTCCCATTATTTATAAGCATACTTAGAATGACTTATGATTAATTGTAGACGCCCGTTAATAATAAAAAAGTATATAAATTTATTTATAATAATTAATAAAAGATTATATAGTTGTAAAAAATGGTTTTAATAGTTAGCAACAAAAAAAGTTTTTTTTTAATTTTCAAAAATGGAAAAAGTCGTAATTATGGGCACTCCACGATCTACACAGGCTTAAAAATTGTTGAATTGATAGAAGTTTAAAATAATAAATTTTTAAAAAACCAAAACGTGCACTCACTTGAACAAAAAAAAGATTGAACGCTTAATAAAACTTAAAACCACATTCAAAAACACCTCAGATAATTTTTCTATATTCTTTTTGAAACGTAAGTACATTCAAAAACGAAAATATGCAAAAGAAATATTTTATTTGGCCTATTATTAAAGAAGATATGAGTAAAAAAGCTGAAAAAGAGCGTTTTTTGAAAATTCGATATCTTTTCGGGTAATCAAAAAAATCTGCAAATTTACTACGAAGAGTCTTTCGATGGGCACCAAAAAATGATACAAAAATTGAGAAAATAAAAAAAAACGTTTTTTGAAACTTGTCCGATTGTCGTCTTACATACCCCATATATGTAGGATGAGTTTTTGGGTTCATCTCATTTCTACGAGAATGACGTATAAAATGAAATGTGAGAAAAGGCGGCAGATAATTATTTTTGGATTGAGCATTGCATGATGGAATATATGGTAAACTCAGTCAATATACATGTATAGAAGACAATGAAAATCTGACGTATGCGTAACGTTATTCGATGGTATGCGAAGCTAACCAATTTTGGTAAATTGGCGTATTCGCTCCAAAGAATGAACGTACGCCTATTGTGCTCATGGCGACTGCTGTTCATCATGGTGCTTTATATTGTGTATACAAGAGCTGATTAAATGGCATGCATTTTGCTGTTCTGCTACAGCATGATGTCGTATCAATCGGATGGTCTAAAATCACTAAAGGAAAAGTCTATGGTAATGTTCGATATTTACCATTACAAGCCCGCGGGTTTTAATTACATTATAGATAAAATGAAGTTTTGCTAACGAAACGAAAATTATAAACACTTTGCGATCGTATGGCAGAGATTACCTATCTATCAACTTGCTTTGTCAAGTAGGCTGTTAGAGAATGATGTATTCTAGTAGCGTATTATTATTCAGAGAATCAGATCAACCGAAACCCACTAGAAATTCTCTTTTGTCACAAGAATTGGAAACATTGGAAGGCTGAAGTGTTCGTGTATTATATTCAATGCGTGGACATCGAATGGATTCGCGGTGAATCTCTTCGAACTCTCGTCGGAAGAAGTGACGTAACCATAATATAAGTTTCGAGTTGGTGACGTGGGCTCCACAGCTCCCAGGACAAATTTAAAGGTTAATCACGCAACTCCTGATTGGGAAAGAGTTACCTGGACTTTTCGGCTCAATTATCCTCTAACATAAGTAAGATCGTTAGCATTTATGGCATTAGGACATCATCAACCCTTGCGTAATCGAATTCTGCAGCGATAAATTCTTTATTTTTTTTTTGTCAATTACGTTGGTTTATTATTTTATCTTAACATTAGAAACCCGTTCTTTTCTGCCATTGCTGCTATATTTTGCAGATACATACGTCAAGTCCAAATGGCAGGCATTAAAGTTGCCTTTTTTTCTGCGACAACTTGACTATGATTAATCGTCAGATGTTTTGCAATAAGTACTACAAGTATTTTGAATTCGAATGCCGTTGATCCCTCTACCCAGGGGTTTGTTTGGCTCTTCAACTTATAGTACGTATATTATATATTGCGACTTTACTCTCTAAATATGAATTCGTGAAATGTCACTAAATTTTAGTCATTTTTTACTAATTCATTTAGCGAAAAGTGGATCACCAATGATTAGTGAAAAATCACTAATTCGATTAATCGAAAACGATCGCTTTAAAAATTAGTAATATTTGACTATACAATTAGTAGTCAGTACAGCTGATACGTTCGTGCACCAGCCGATTGTAATTTTTCGCGTGAATAATATGTAATAATCTCATAGGTATCGACGAGAAAACGAAACGTTCATACACTTTTTGCTTTTTCTCTTAAAACTTTTATAAAATAAGATTCGCTGTTTCGCACTGCACATGAACTCACTGACATGAGAAAATGACGCCTCCGACATCGCAATGGCAGAACAAAGGAAGTATCGGGTCGAGAGGTGGTGCTTGTGATTGGTCGATCGCTATAGTCCTATACTAATTCATTAGTGATCGTGTGATATCACTAATGAATTAGAAAACGGTATTGACTAAATAATAATCAATTGTATTACTAATTTGCTTTAGTAAGCCTAATTTACTATTTTTTTACTATCGTATCGGTGAAACGGTGCTTTTACCACTATTTCACCAGTAGAACATGCATTTACTAATTGAATTAGTTAATTTTTCACTCATTGAGATTTAGAGAGTAGTGTATTATATTCGACTAATGTAAAATATTATTTCTTCAGAGAGCGCTCAGAGAGCTAAACAAGGTTTTTCGCGCCCTAACGATAATCGATAATTTCAGAAGTAATTCGCGCATTTTCATCGGCGATCCGTAGCTACACAGAGACTTGGAAACTGCCAACGTCGCGTGGGCGATGCGCGTCGGTAAGTTCTCCGACTGTGGAGCAGCTATGGCCTATGGATCTCAAACGGGGTGAACGGGTACAAAGGTTATATTTAGGTGAACTCTGGCATTATCCGAGGACCAGACCCGCCTGACAGTTGTCCACAAACGGATGTGGAAACGGACCGAGCGCTGGACCAATCTACACACTGAGCCATCAGAGAAGAGAGCAGAGAGCACCGATGAAGGAAGACTCTGATAGAGTGAGAGAATGCGAGACAGAGAGGCGCAGAGAAAGAGAGAGAGAGAGAGAGAGAGAGAGAGAGCACCGGAGCGACAGTAGCACTCGCAGATCACCAGCATCACCAGAATCGGAGGAACTCCTTCTATATACCTGACGTCCGTTAACGTCAGACACGAGCGGATGTAGCCATTGCTCGATCGATATATTCAACCGAATAACTACAATCCTTTTTGTGGTAGTACGGTCGATTCCTCCTTGCCTTTCGCCTTTTCTAACTTGTCTCTATCCTGTTTGATGTTCTGAATCTTATTCACGCAAAACAAGTTTGTGAATTTTTTCTGACCATCGTGTTTATTTATAATTTTTATTTAATGATTTTTCTAACTCTGATGGCTATTTCGATAAGCCCGTATCGTCAAACAGGCTTACTTTGTCCAGGTTTTGCAAGTATTTTGTAGGTTGGAGGTTTTTGTAGGTTCTTTGCACAAATAGAACGATGTCTTTTTTAGCTATCAAATGTATAAGAAAGTCCAGCCCCTCATCTATTTTTTATATATTTTAATAAAAGTATCAAAATAAGCCGCCGACAAATGGGGTTTTCTTTGATAAGACATTAAAATGGTAATGGTTACTTTTGACATCATTTTGATAACAAATTTAATATTTTATGTATCCTACATGGAATTAAATAAAAAAATAACGACCCTTATACTATCGAATTATTAACAGTTTTATATATTATCATTAAGATCAGTAATGTATGTAGATTATAATTATGATATTCGTATTGCACGGGACAGTGTACAGCGTTCCAAGAGTAAATCTCGAATCTCGAATAGCGGCACCTGCCGAGGATCCATATTTTTTTTCCTTCAAAAAGGTCTCTTGAATTGCAGGTTACGGAATCGGAAGTTTCTTTCGCAACGCAAATAACGCCATTATAAATAATGTCGATATATGCAGTTTACGTAATAAAATAAATTGGTTTCTTCAATTACGTGAATATTTAATCTTTTCACTATTTGTGAATACATTTTTAAACCGTATTTTAGCGCTCTGTTAAAATAGCCTCCAAAACGCTCAAAGATAAGTACCCATAATTTCAAAAGCCCTATTTTCCGATGATATGTATGGGTTTCAATCTTAACGTTTTCTTGCTGTTATTTGGAAAAAGTAGAGACGAGTTTGTTTTTCAGTAGCAGAGATGATTAAGAGGGAACTTACACGTTCATAAAAATGTTCACCCCACTGCAAACTCTAATGGCATCACATACCAGAAAATCTCAAATTTTTACTTCACATGCATAATAGGTTTGCATTCGAAAACTTAAATTACTTCACATAAAACCGCTGGCATAGTTATTAAAAAAATCGTATATGCGCGCTGAAGGGCACGCATAAAGGATTGAATAGAAAGGTTAATTTCGATGATCTTGGTTCGACAAGCCTTCGTACACACATTCGTGTAGGTTAGGTCTACCACGCTATTTCAGTATTGTTGACGATCAAGAGAAAACTTCAGTGGGATGATGGCTTAAGAGTTGACATGGGTTTGAAAAGATAAACACATATTTTCTCTAATTTTTTTCAAATATAATAAAAGAATTATCTCGTTCAAATTTTAAACATAAGTATAAAAGAACAGCATTTGGAAAATATTGTATAAAATACCATGAAAATTTTTCGCAAATTCAGCGGTTAAAAACTGGTTTTCGGAGGCCTCTTAGAAAAAAATATCCTCGAGGTGGTCGTGTAGCCCGTGATTAATCATAGACATTGCAATACAATTGAAATTTTTATTTTTGGCAGAGTTGTATGAAAAATAGTAGTGGTACGATTTTTGGTCAAATCTAGGTCATACATTGCCTTGTAAAATAAGTTGTGACGAATGAAGGAAGTTCTTCGTTCTATTGATCCTTGTGTTTTTCAGAAGAAGTGACCAAAATTTCAACAAGATCGGTGTATTAGATTTTGAAAAACCGTGTCGGATGACTTAAAAAATACAGATTTAAGAAAAAAAGTGTTTAAAGTATTAAGTTCACGTATAATCGTGAACTTAAAACGTTATAAAACGGAGGAATACTCGTATATTGTTTTTAAGTTACCTACTTGCAATCGTCGATTCCAGTCTCATAAAGCAAAGAACCTGCGGCAGTTGCAATTCTTGCCTCTCAAGTCGCATCCGCAGCTCTTTTCTCCTCTATGAGTATGTGTGGAAGGAAGATGCGCATATCTTTCTTCCAAGCACACTTATCGCTATTTCGGCCAAATTTAATATCCATAACGCGCAAAAAATTGCCAGACCGAAAATTCCTTCGTTCAAAGTATAGCCAGCATTTTCAATTATTGTTGAACCAGCAGCAAGTATTTTTGGAGTTATTTTCCAAATGTGCTGGCCCAGATTCTCATTAGTGTGCGTTAAGCCACCAATATACCGCTTAAAAAGCACATCCTTACCAATGGTGCGCGCTGCCAAGCGGCCATTCGAGCATCATTCTTGAATTTGTGCTGTGAAAGACTTTCCCTCGTCTGTCGTTTTAAATCTAATTGACTTGAAAGTTTAGGAAAATATTTTTAACATGTCAGATCAAATATATGAGATAACAACTTAGCAAAAGTATGATTTTTCGATATTTTAAAGCTTATGTCATAAGACTATGTAAATCCTGATCCAGTTATGTGCCATTCTCAGGTGTTACGTTTACGCATTCACCAGTGCAATTGACCAGAATGGTGCTGGAAATTGCAACATAATTGATTAACAATGTTGACTACAACATATTAAGACTGTGGCGCTAAATCGGTCGGGCTAAAAGTGCCAACCACGTATATTATTTTGAACGTAAACGATCACAGTTATTTTTGTTTTTCTTTTTTTAAATAGTTGATCCCACATCTTTATATCGAAAATTGGACACATCGCAAAAAGTGATGGAATTGTCTCTACAGTGCCTCGCTTCCAAGTTCTAAATTATAACTTAATCGGTTCGATAATGAGTTCCGCCATGCAGCTGGTAAAATACTGGGAAGCCGCCGTTTTCTTTAGTACAGCACTGATAAAATTTATAACACAACTTCGATATGTTATTTAGTTTTTTTGAAAAAAAATCCCAAAGTTCACTATATTTTTCGGTCTTTAAAGTGACGGTGAACCCCTTAAGACGGAATGGCAAATTTTGTTCACGATTAATTCATGATCGGGGGGGAAATCAACGTTCCACATTGCGTTTCGATTCGCACTTTCTTACAATAATTGTTAGATAAGAAATTATTGAGTTCTCTGACGGTGGACTACGAACAGCTCTATTTCAACCTGCTGAACAAATTCGTATCGAAAGTCTACGGTATATTATTGTTTGAGATCTCTGTACAATCATGTACAAACGATATAAAAATGCAACGTACTTCCTCCAAATAGAATGAATACGTATTTTTAAAAAATCTGAATATTTTCCTCGATTTTTAGAAGAGTATAATGAATAATCTCTCGCCTCTGATTCTTCATATAATTTTATTTCTGAATTTAAACAATTAGCGAATAACAGGCTATGCAATGGAAATCAAAAATGAACGGCTTACATACACGATACTTTTTAATAGCATATTTTTCAAATTCCAACTCAGACGCGTTGATACGAATATCAGCTGTTTTTTTAAAAGGCATTCGTGTTTCTCAAAAAAGAGCGTTGGCGTCTCAACGTAAGATATTGCGCGTTGTCGCAGTAGATATAGAACGTGAGTCAGACGCATACGGAGAGCTTGTTATGACACACCAGCAGGCAGCGCGTGATACCGGACGTACATCGCGCTCGAGCCACGAGCGGTTATCAACGCGAGCCTCAATCGTTGTAACGATCCATCTCGATTCTATTCTCCCGCGATGCGATTCTAATGCAAGAGTCTGAGATTCTAAGTTTCGAAATTCTTCACTGTACTTAGATATAATATAAAACAAAATTAACGAAATCGAACAACACCGCCAAGTACGAATAGTTCTAAGCAAATAATTAAATTATCTCGGATAATTTTGATCGAGTTTATGGATGTAAAATTTTATTTTCATACAATTTACACCTTGAGTTTACGGTTGGATTAAATAGGTATTTATTGTTATCGAGTTTATTTGAAAAGACGAGACTAAGGTCCGCTCGGTTGACGGCGCGAGAGTTGAAGACCCAATCTTTTCGGGTTGCGATGTGAATGGTGGATGTGTGTGTGTGTGTGTGTGTGTGTATGTGCGTGCGCGCTCACGGTGCGAATGTATTTTATATTGTATTTGAGCAAATGATTAAAAAATCTAATTTTTCATTAATGATTCTGTGTAGGGAGGTGGAAGAATAACGTGGAAGCATTGTACGATTTTCTAATTCGTAAAATGTTCCATATAATATCGACCAAGAAATATTTTTAATGACCACTATTGAGCAACGAAATAATGTTATCTAGTTGCATTTAATTGGGCAAAAAATATAAAACCTGCGCCTCCAATATTCAAGATTCGAAAGGTAGATTCATGATATATAAATTTTACAGTATACAAAAAACCACTTGTTCAATTTATATACTTGGCAAAAAACTTTGAGTATACCATTGGGTAGGTACTATAATACCAACCGCTTATTTGAGCCGGTACATATGTACTTGTCACTTGTTTTACTTCTGTACCCTTGATAGCTTTGCCTCCTTATTTTAATTTACAAAAAAAAAAGTATTGTAATGTCGAATTTATTAATTTTTTTATCGGGTATTAATGGAATGACCTAAATTTATGGACACCTTCAAACGCGTTACTTGTTTGTAGCGACTATAATATCAAAAACCGCTGAGAATGCGAAGCTTACCGATTCGAATATGACGCGTTTGAGTCCCGAGCGAAGCAGCGTTTGCCGCCATTTTATTGACGAATCCAGAGATATGATGTCGCGTGGCCTACATGATAACCCCCGCCTCGAATGACGAAGATAGTGACTCAATTCTTCTCAGGTTTCCAACGACTGCTTATACCATATGCGCGATTGGTATACGACCATGAATTTTACTGATGGCGTTCTCCAATATTGATTTATTACATTTATAAGCAACGAAAATTTAGCCTTTGAAGTTGCGTCCATCTTTGCGAACTGCTTTCTATCAAAGAATAGAGATTCCTGTCACCAAACGGTCAGCTGGGCATGATTCTGTGCAACATTTCAATTCTGATTATAAACTGTCGTATAATATTGTTTGAAAGCGTCGGATTTTTAGTATTAGCTAGCTGTAATAAACCTCTAGTTCTTTCCATGTGCTGAAAATCATCACGAGATAATTAATTCAAATACTACGCAAAAATTGCTCTACTCACATCTCATTTAGATACGAGACGTAATTAAAAAATGAACACAATTCTCTTGGCTGATGACTAGGAAAATTGCCAATTATTCTATAATAAAATTACTAATTCCATGCTGAAATTGTTTCTATTTCTTATGTCCTTTTCAATAAGTACACGAGAGCATATGTGAATCAATAAAGAATGTAACCAATGATGACGAATAAATTAAGTTTACAACAGCTAACTAAACTGTTTGTTATTGCACGTGGCATACAATAACCATGGTATGCCACATTTTTTTTCAATGATTGTTTTTTTTTTCATATTCGACATTTTCTACCACAGTCCTACCTATTGCACGTTAAACCGAATAAAACTTCGGCTTGGGCTCGTGTATAACCTCAAAATTAAACTTCCGGACAGTTACAGGCTTCACATGAAGAGATAACCGCGCTTCACGGCATCGGTAACCCAGCTACTACCTGTACTAAATACTACCGTAGGTCGGGGGCTTATGTCATTGTTGCGCTGCATCGCAGTAGCAGTAACAGCAGCAAGGATCAACAACGTTACGTAGAACTCGGTGCTGTGGCCTCGCGTCGTGGCCTCATCGACCTAGCCCAGTGGCGCGGCCGAGAGGGACGCGACTACGTTGTGTCGATGACTGCGGCAGCGACGTTCGAGGACGCCCAGCGTCGTCGATGCCTAGTACCACAAACAACCTGGCTATGCGCCTTTAGCCACACGAGAACCAGAGAAGAGTATAGGTGCAACAGGAACGAGTCTCCTCATTGCCGTCCCTTAGGTACTCGTACCGTCATATTCAGGGTTCCCTTTTGTCGGCGCGGTCTTGCGGAAAATTCCGAAGTGCTATCTCTCTCGTCGCTTTACTTCGTCTCTCATCCTCATACTTTGTCTCTTTTTTTAACTTCAAGAGGCAAATCGGAAATGTATTGCGGCTATGCAAACAAGATTTTATATTTTGAAAGAATAGAGCGTGACAAAAATTTATAAATCTTTGTAAATAAATATGTCTGTAACGACGAGGTTATTAGTTGGTTTAATATTTTGCGATGATGTTTAGGGATGTCGGAAGGGTAAAAAACTATTGGAATATTAAAAAAATGTTTTTTTTTAAATATCGATATCGCGACATATCGGTATATCGGTGAAATTTTGTAACCAATCGGAAATGGTATATAAAGATAAATATAAGGACAGGTAAAAAAATATGATTTTTTCTTAAGTCACGTAGAGGATAAATGATACCTAAGTTTGAGGTTAGTTTTTATTTGTTCACGATCACAGAGTAATTTTTTAACATAGATTAATATCGAATAAAGTCGATGTTGTCATTAGAAAAAAATATCATTTTCTTCATACTTATCTTGTCGATACTTGAAATTTTATATCGATACATCGATATATCGAAATAAAAAGTATCGCGATATATCGATATATCTAATATATATAATTCTGATATATTTTTATAAATGTCTAAAGTACTATTAAAATATATAATATTTATTTTATTTTTTCGTTGTACCGCGAAATTAAAACAAATGAGGTTACATAGCTGTTAAAATCATAACCGATATCTGCGAGGGTTAGCCGCTTTTTAGCCAACCGCCAAATCGTAGTCATCGTGCCATTTCTAAATTTTATGTAGGTAGGCACTCGCGTGGGTGATTAAACTTCTCCAAATACTCCGAGAATTATGTTTCGGGAAAATGACGTGCTTGGGTATGTGTATCGATAGCGGTGCATCAATATTGTTGCGTTTTGCAAATTTCACACAGGTAGATAAGTCCAAGAACGATTGTCCTTGAATTTAATAAATATAAATAAATAATCAATTTTCACTTATTTCGCGTAACTTCCAAGAAATTCAAACAACAGCTTTAAGGAATTCTTAAAGTGAACAATTTTTCAGAACAATGATTTCAAAGAATATTTAAAACTTATTTAGCTCGACGAAAAGTGACAAGACTTTATGGTGATGTAAACTTGCAGATTGGTCTACCATAATTCGTTCCTTATTAAGAAACTTTTTCTATGAGGGAGGACCAGTTGACAAAGCTACTTATTTCGACAAGGTTATTTTAGAATCTGAGAAAAATACGATTTTTAATTTCTCCCAGTTTTATTTTTCAAAGATTATCACAACATTTTTCTCATTTGCACTTGTGTATTAGTTCTCGTATTTATACCAGCTTCGCCCGTTGCCGGTGAAAGAGGCACGCTGCAAATTTTTGTTCGCGAAGCAAATCGAGAGACCTACCTAAATTTAGAAAGTCTTCGAGTTTATGCTGAATGCAAGAGATGGAGAGAGAAAGAGAGAGAGAGAGGGAGTGAAAGTGGGGGGAGGGATTCTGGTTCTCGTTATAGAACAACTTTCATTTCGAGAGAGTGTGATCTGCATATTTTTAATTCTGAAATAGTTAGGCCCTTTGTAATATTTTCCATTTTCTACGATCGGCCAATGTTCCGTACCATCGAGTAATACGCAATTTGTACCGAATTCCATGTACATATGTTCATAATTACGATTGGAAAATTAATGGATTATTTAATATATGCTCACTTCAATCGGGATGGATCTCTAAATATACGAGAATATAACAGAAGTGGGGGTGAGCTCGCGATCAACGAACGATTGACTGATCGATAGTTTATCGAACATTTCAAACCGGCCGTGCAGGTGAGAATGCTGAATTTAGAATCGCGTAAAGCTCACTCCGTCGCTACTCTCGCAGAGCTGAATTTCCCTATAGTTTTGCGGTTCTTTCCGCACATCATCATAATAAAAAATCAGCTCGTTTCGAGTTTGCCCGCATAACGTACGAGAAAATCGAAGGATTATCACTTACAATCAGAATTCGTGTACGTGTATATATATGTATATACACAGGGTGGTCCATTTATCTTGAGACACTAGGAAGCTATTACGTAAGCTAGCAGGAATATATAAATATCTTTTATATAATATATTCTTCATGAAGGGGAACTTCATTTCTTTAAATGGAAACCCATGTTTTTTTTATTTTATATTCTTATGCCACTTAAAAAATAGAATAATATTTCCTATAAAACATTTTTTTTCTTGAACTTACCATTTTTAACGATACCGAAAACAGGATAACGAAACGGGACAATAATTGAATATCTCAAGATAAATGGACTACCCTGTATATACCTGCACGTGTTTAATCCACCGATCCATCAGAAGGAATAAATAATTAGTCTTTTGCTACACGCAAACTGCGTGCGCATGGTCCCGGATGCACTCGTTATTCCAGAATTTGAAACCAATTTTCCTTTGAACTGGTTGCCAAGGTTGAAATTAAAAAATATTCCATCGCACTGATATAGCTACGAGCATCGCATTGTTGCATACTACGAGTTTATAGCGCATCGCGATGACATACAAGTTGTCATGCTTTTCATTTCATCCAAAATATGGACAATCGATTGGAATAAAAATAATAATAATGACAATATATTTATTTCGATGGATTATGTAGACTTTAAATGAATACAACGGTAATGCACTGTTGATTATAAATGATAACATGCGATTTTTATTATTCTCAACCAGTTAACATATTTTTTTTCATCACATTTTTGTTTCTTTCGAGACTTTGTGTTGATGTATATTTCACAAAATATATATCTATGTTGCAATTTGGGTATTCAATTTAATATTAATAATTGTTCATCCACCGCAGCTGATCACGACAAAACGGAAATTACCATTGAAAACCGTGTTATTACTCGTATATTCTATTTAAAAGAGCAGTAACAGGCTCAATATGCGTAAATTAATAAATAGGCGAGCTTAAATAAAAGATAGAAAAAGTATATGAAGCCAACGTTTGAAAGAATCAGTAATTTAATTATTAACCCATTCTTATCCACGTCATGAATATTTTTGAAGGGGCTTTGTGTTGAACGTCTTGAAACATGTCAAAACAAGATATATACTATAGCTTTAAAAAAAGAAACGATAGAAAATTGTTTCATAAATTTGAAGACGCGCCGACCAAAATACTAAATATAACTAACAAAATATTGTAGTATTGGCTTAGGGCGAAAGAACATATAGCTTCTCTTGTGACAAAATCGGTTCGGGGCGAAGGACGGATAGCATCTGTAAAACGTTAACTTTTAGGAAACTTCAAATGCAAGATTATATATTATAAATGAAATTATTATGCGTTAAATAAAGCAAGCAAATTATTTGTAAATGGGGAGGAAGTGTAAAACAGAAGATAAGTAAAGTTTACTTCTATACTTATTAAACTTCACTGTGTCATATTCAGTTATAAAAATATAAACATGAGACCAAGTGATAACATATACTTATCGAACGAGAATTTAAAGAATATATCAATGTTTTTATAGTTTCATAATGTTAAGGTATTGGCCTATTGAGGTACAAGTAGGTATAATGCATTCACAATATTGACAGCGACTAAATGTTAAACTAGCGTATATCTTACCGAACTCTCTGTACAGCAGCAATCCACTTTATCTTTTGATTGATTTTGTAAGCAACTTTAGGAAATTTGTAAAATTTGCACTTACAATTCTTAAGTCAGTTTTTACAATCAAGTACACAATAGCTATTGACCATTGCAAAAATAAACAATAATATTGAATATTTATATCGCTGTACTATGCAGATATTAACAATAATAGCAGACCCTTCTACACTTCGCTTCGAAACTTTTTGCCGCCTTGAACACCTCGGTCGCTGTGGTTATCCTCTCTACCTGCAGTCGGCGAATCACTGCTGAAAAGAATGAGAGAATTTTTAATGAGTACTGATAAAATTCTGTATTTTGGACAGCCTGGTTATATTCATCGTGCCAGAATAAAAAAAAATCAAAGTCCGGCACCTCGTCATTAATATGCTTTGAAATTTTGTTCCTCATTCAAATCGCACAAAGTTACATGTTGTAACGGCGCTCGCATGAGCGAGACACATTAGGTCGACGATCCGAGTAATCTAATCGTAAGCTTTCCTCTACTCGCTGCCAAGTGTACTACCCCCTTTATTTATTATTTGTTGAATCATTGGGCGTGGGACATGTGGCGGTAATTTGATGTGGCTAATTCAATCTATCGGGAACACAAGAGTAATTAAGGCGTCAGATCTACGAAAATTGGACATTTACCATACTCATCATCCATAATCACGGAAACTCACAAAATGAAGTCATTATGTACCTATATCCAAGGATTTGGAGGTCTTCGTCTGAAACGTTAGAACGTCCGCCAGAAGAGCACGTCGACATACATGGGGAAACGTGGTATAAATGGCACGGATCGTTGTCAATCGTCCCAATAATCGTCGATGTTAATCCTGATTTCAGCCTGCCTCAACATTCCATTAGATAAGTGGCTAGAGAAATTGTGATATTAATATTATAAAGGGCAAAGCCTGTCAAACTATGTATATACTCGTATATACAGAAACAGGGAGTAGTGCTCTCAACCGCGGTAACGTTCCTGTATATTCCAAGATGCTCAACAAGTTTCAACTGACCAGAAAAATATGTTTAGAAAAAGATACCATTGAAATGTTTCATATGTTTACTGCTATGACGACCTTTTATATGCTACGATGATTTTTATTGGAGTCGGATGAAGATTTTATTTTTTATCAAAATGTGTAATTGTCTTTTGTTAGCCGTTCTCGCATCAATAATTTAATAATCGATGAGATGAATGACTACTCGAAAGCATCGATATCTCAAAAACCTTTAAAAGTATAGGAATATAAAATTATAAAACATGTCTCTCCTGTACTAATTGCATTCAATATAAATTTATCCCATATTTCATTCAACAACGAATGCCACTCGATATATCGCTAATAATAGAACCGAGCTTTTTGCATAGCAATGAAAGATGTCGATTAAAAAAACGTTGAAATAGTGTTTACTGAAAAAAGGTTGATCCGATGGAAGATGACGAAGACGAAGGAGAACGCACTACTGATGTAGGGATTCACAATGATGATGAAATCGAATAAAAAGGAAAAGAACGTCTCTGATTGAAGTAGAATACCACCCCGACGTCTTGCCTGTAGTTATTGCTGGATGTTTGGCAGCAGCTAGCATCACTAGCAGCAGCAGCAGTGGCGACAAAGCGTTAATCGGGCAAGTCTCGCTTTAGCAGCGCATAAGGTGGGAACATCCTTTGGAACCGGTCCTTCGTCTATCTCACCCGCGCGGGGTTCTTTTCTGCTTGGTGCGACCAACGGCAGCTTTCTTTCATCCGGCGAATTCAAGCGCTACCAAGTTTCCTGTGTATTGTATTATATATCGCAAAGTCTTAGCAAAGAGTACAATTATTTTTTTCTAATACAAACAAAATTGAATTAAATTATAATGTATTCGTACGAACGGACTGGTTTATGTATATTTGGATGGAAACTGTATAAGTTGACAGAATTGACAAAAAGATGTAGTGTGAATTAAGAAATTGTGTGAGTTATCTAAATGAATGGCAAAGATAATCATTTGGATAGACGATGTCGTGCCAATTGATAAAATTCGGGTCGAATAGTTGCTGTTTCATTCGGAATAAGTAAATTAAATATGAGCACATTCGTATATTCTTGAGAGAAAATAGAGATAAATTTCAGTTTACTAAACAATGAACATTCAGGTAAATAAGTATTTGAGTTATTTAAATTAATCGTGAAATTGATTAAATTGAAAGAATGAGCATTTGGCAACGAATTGCAAATAGATTACATCGAAGTACAGTCGTTTTCTTTTAGTTGGTATTAGGTGCGCAACTAAGTTCTCGCTGTTTTTTTCTTAAAAGTAGAATTTTATTCTACAAAAAAATATACATACAAACTATTCGAAGTATTTC